>CAJNIZ010003039.1:13907-24550 GCA_905231905.1 Symbiodinium pilosum | reverse complement strand
GAAAGCTCTGAACCCTAAACCCTTTACCTTAAACCACTGAACCCTACATCCTAGACCTCCTTCAATTCCTTCATAGTCCAGGGACGAGGGCCCATTGGCATGGGAGTGCCGATGGTGTTGAACTCCGGGCTCAGAAGTACCTTGGCTTAGGGTTTAGGGTTAGGGCTGTGATGTTAGCCCTAAGGGTCCAAATACCAAATGATTGGGTACTTGGGAGTTTGGTACTAGTTAAACTGTACCATAGGTGTCCCGAAAGTACATCAATATTGGTTACTTGGACCATTTGGGTTTTGAGGGGGGCCAAACCCTAAGCCCTAAACCTAGGAATGAATGAAGGAATCCAGAGGCTGCGTTCAAGGACTGCATGGGTCTGGATTTCAGAAGTGCAGTTTTGGGTTGTAGGTTTGTTCACACTTAGGCTTGGGATTCTATGAGCCACAGTCGAAACTCCTTGTATCCCCCTCAATATCCCATATAGTACTCCCCTACGTACTCCCCCTTCAAGGAGTTTAGATGATAACCCCGAAACCCTATGTTAATATTCATGGGTTTGGAATTAAGGGTTTAGGATTTCGGGCGTGGAGACCATCGTTTAGTGGTTTGAAGTCTTGGGCTTAGGGTGGAAGTATGGAAAGATCAGTTTGTGAATGAGAATTCCTCCATGTGTAGGGCTGTATTTTACATGGTTTAGGGTTTAGGGTTAATATGGGGTTTAGGAAATTTAGGGCTTAGGATTTAGGGTTTAGGATTTATGGGGGTCTAGGGTTTAAGAATTTAGGGTTTAGGATTCAAGGTTTAGGCTCTAGGGTTCAGGGCTGTAATGCATGGGTTATTTATGTGCCATCTGAAAGAAAACAAGCTAATCTACATTCTCGACCGCTCAAGGCCCAAAGCCTGAAACAATCCTAAGCCCTAAGCCCCAAAACCCTAAACCCTGAACCCTAAACCCCAAAACCGAAGCCCCACACCCTAAGCGAAACCTTACGCCCAAACCCCAAAAGCCTAAACCCTCAGCCCTCAACGCCTAAACCCTCTTCTGCATCCACACATCCACTACATGACCCCGCGCATCAACCCCTAAGCCCTCTAGCCAGAAACCAGCTGCAGTCTACATTCCCCATACAATTAATCGACCTGGGCTCCTCATAGTTCCAGGAATATAGGGGTGTAACATACGGCTATATAGAAGCAATGGAAAGGAATGTGGAAACTACTATTTCGGGTTTAGGGTTTAGGGACTTCCCTAAACTACCAAAGGGGCCCCTATGTCTACGCTTCATGGTGCCTTGGTAACCCTTAACCCTCAGTGGTCCCTCAGTAAGCCTAAGCCCTAAACCCTTAATTTCAATGGTCCCTGACTAGGCCTAATATCGCATGTAGATCACATATCCCTTAACTGTTGCAAAGCAGCGCACGTCAAGAAACCTCCCTTGCAGGGTGACCGCACCCAAGCATTGGCCAGGATGTGGGGCTCCCCTACACCCTAAACCCTAAACCTTAGACCTTAAAGCCTTAAACAAGAGCAGGGCTCAGCCTTTGTCGCCACTTCGTAGCGATCTTCTCCATTGGCTTCCTCATAGGCCGCCCGGATGAACCTGAGACTTCTCAGGAAGGGCTGGATATCCCAGAGTCGAGGGGACTTAGTGGGTATAGGCAAAGAAAGGGTTTAGGGTTTAGGGGTTAGGTATAGCGTTTAGGGTTCTGCACGGATGACCCTGAGACTTCTCAGGAAGGGCCGCATGTCCCTCAAAGACTTTAAGTTTGTACCCCTAATGTTTTGTAACCCTAGGTTTTGGGTCCCAAATACCCTTATTCCGTGGCTTAGGGGCTCAAACCCACGGGTAGGAACCCTAAGGGGACAAAGGAAAACGTCCTGATTACCAGAGTCAGGGGAACTTCGCAACCCTCAACCCTAAACCCTAAACAGGTGTAGGGTTTAGGGTTTACAGTTTAGGGTTCTGCGCGGATGAACCTTTGGAGTGCCCTGAACCCTACAGCTTGACCCTATTTAGCCATGATCTACCCCTAGAAGCCCAGGTACCCATATAGTAGGTCCTTGGGTTATAGATAATATACATTGGTACAGGGACTTAAGGACAGGAACCCAATATGTAGGTAACTGGGCTTCTAGGGTACATAATGCAAATATTTCGCTGTGATTTGGCTCTGCAGCTGGCTAGCCCGAAATTTGCACAAATACAAAGACACCAACCCACCCCCTGGGGATCCAGCTACACCAGAAGAGAATATCTGGGATTTGGAGAAGACTGGTAGTAGCACCCTAAACCCTAAACCCTGTAGTGTAGGTTCGGGGAAGGTATATCAGTAGCGGGCATGTGGAGTCTCAGGACTTGACAGGAAGGGCTGGTTCTTAGGGTTTAGGGTTTAAGGTTTAGGGCAGTAATTCCCCTATGGGGTTTTACCCGGTGGGTAGCTTCACCCAAGGCTCCTACACCCCAAGGCCTGAACCCTAGTCCCAACATCTAAATCTTTGGTTTAGGGTTTAAGGAAATCCTAGATCTTGCAACTTTGTATTCCTAGGTCCCTGGAAAACCAAAGTTAAACACACACACACACACAAAAGGAAGTCCTAGACCCCCAACCCCCTATAGCCCTCTTCTAGAATTTCCTACAACTACAACCCCTTGAAAGGGACCCACAAAGCCCCTAAACCCAAAAGCTCCAGGTCCAGACGCTGATGGTTGTGTAGCCGACCGCCAGTCCTGAATAATTGTGAGGTTTAGAGTTTAGAACTATGTAAGAGTGTAGGATCCAGAGTTTAGGATTGGAGGTTTAGGGTGTGGGGCTTAGAGATTAGAATTTAGACGCTAGGGTCTGAGGCCTTCATGTACCTGTACCTGAAAAACCAGTAGATCATTGGCCCCCTGGCCATTCAAGAACCCTAAACCCTTAACCCTGAACCCCAAAACCCTCAAACCTAAACCATAAACCCTAACCCTAAACCCTGGACAGCTATTATTCTGCATGTGTTGTGGGTTCAGGTAGGGATCGGGGTAAAGGATTTGGAGCTTCAGGTTAGGGGTGGAGAATTGAGGCTCATAAGAGTTTTAAGTTTATAGGGTTGAGGGTTTAGGGTTGCAGGTGTTGGGGTTCAGGGCTCAGGCTCTAAACCCTTAACCTGAAGGTTTAAACTTTCGGCCTGAGGGTTTCTGGAGTGTAGGAGTTGGGAATTTTAGCTGAGGCTGGCTGTGAGGGTCATGTTCCCTGACATACGGGATGTTTAGTATGCAAAGCAAAACCCTCTATATGTGGGTTTAGGGTTTGGGGTTTACGGTTGTAGGGTTTTAGGGTTTAGGATTTGAGGGTTTAGGGTGTACCTCAAAACCCTGAAGTCGTGCTGCCGAGGCCTTAACCCAAAATCTGGCAAGAGCGATTCCTGCATACTCCATCCTTGCGGGTTATATTGGGATAATGGAAAAGAAAATGGAAACTACTATAGTATATTGGGGTTGTATTGGGATAATGGAAAAGCAAATGGAAACTACTGTAGTATATTGGGGTTGTATTGGAATAATGGAAAAGCAAATGGAAACTACTATAGTATATTGGGGTTGTATTGGGATGCTCCCTCAGCACTATAAAGCACCCATTTATCCCTATGCAGCCCCCATCCATCGCTCCCCAGACGAGGCCAACACGAAACCCTACACAGCACATACACATACTTGTATGTATGTGTCTACGCAGATTTCTACATGTATCCGTGTATACCCCTATAACTCCTAAACCTTGCGCCTAGAGTCAAAAGCAGATCCAGCTGATCTACCGTAGGCTGCAGGCAGTCTCGCTGCCCAAGGGTGAGGTGGCCCTGGGCGCAAGCCTGGGCTAAGAAAGCCAGGGTCAAGGACTTAGTCCCTAAACCCTAAACCATAAATCCTAAACCCTAAAGCCCATATAAACTTACCGTTGCTTAGGTCCCCAAATTTCCGTACTTGTTGACATGTTAATATCTCAAATCCGCCCCCAAACCCTAAGTAATGGTAATAAATCCTAGGATCTAAACCCTAAACCGTAAACCCTAAATCCTATAAAACCTAAACCCTAAACTCTGAACTCTAAATCCTATGAACCCTAAACCCTAAACCTATAAACCCTATCATCTATTTATATATATATATATGTATACACTGTGGTAACTTGAAGCAAGCTCCTTAAGAGCAACCCTGCTGGACAGCCCGCATCCTCTAACTTCTGTTGCATCGCGCGGTTTAGGGTTTTAGGGTTTTAGGGTTTAGGGTTTTAGGGCTTAGGGTTTAGGGTTGAAGCCCTAACTGTGGAGGGTTTAAGGGTTCGAGGGCTTAAATCATCAGTTTGTAAGGGTTTGAGGGTTTAACGGTTCAAGGGTTGAGAGTTTGAGGGCTTAAGGGTTTCGGGGTTTAGGGTTTAAGGTTTTAAGGGTTTCAGGGTTTAGAAAAGAACTCAACCAACTACCAGTCTGGGAATGGCCTCAACATCCCAAAACGCCGGCAATAGGGTTTAGGGTTTAGGGTTTCGGGTTAAGGGTATGGTTTGGGTTTAGGGTTAAGGGTTTAGGGTTTGGTTGTAGGTTAAGGTTTTAGGCTTCCAGGGAATGCCTGGAGTAAAAACCAAGTCATTTTCCCAACCTCGCAGAAGCTAACTTGGGCACCTGCCTTCTTGCATGGGTGGTAGGAATACGAACACTAAACCCTAAACCGAGTGGTTTGGGGTTTAGGGTCGGGGTTCTCCATGTTGTACCAATTCGGGGGAGTCCCAGGAGGTGGCATCAGCAGTAGAAACATTTGAGTTGCGTTTTCAAGTGGTTGAACCCAGCAAGATGATATCCCTCATATAAGATACTATACCCCAAAAAGAGGATATAATCTTACTCTATATTGGGTACCATAGTATCCCCCAATCGAGTACTACTCATATGCGTCGTGCGAATGAGCTCATCACTGGTGCTAGGTTCCCAAATAGCATGTTAATAACAAGGGTCGCCCTTTTTCCAAATGTTCAGCTTCAATAAGGAGACACCAACATAAAAAAGTACTACTGGGGTACGTAGGGTGGGTGCATATTAACATGTTTGAGCTCAAACTCCGGGCTTAGGGTTTAGGGTTAATATTGAGGGTTTAGGGATTAAGTTTTAGGGAATAGCGCTCGAAAACCTAAAACCCAAATCTTCCACATCCTAGACGAAAAAAAAATGGAAGGCCTTGAGGGCGGCTCCAACAACAGGGGGTGCTCCTGGGAGGTGTACGGATGGGATCCCTTTGGAAACGCCGAAATAGATGCCTCCAAAACACAAAATCAATCTTCACCGTAAAGCCCTGAAAGCTTGTACGCTCAAGAGACCGCCAAACTCTGTAAAGCTTAGGGTTGAGGGTTAGGCATCGAGGGTTTAGGCTCGACCCCTACTGAAATCCTAGACCCCAAGCCCTACACCCGGACACTTAATCCGCTAAGCTTCAACCCTCATACTCTAAGCCCTAAACCCTACACCCTAAACCCTCATAGCCAAGTCCGCAAGCCTTCTTTAAACAAGCCCAAGCAGCTGGCGCATATTCTCCGAAGCCTTGGCTGGTGTCTAGGGTTTAGGGTTGGAATGAAAGAACGGAAAAGAAAATGGAAACTACCATAACGAATCATACAGGGACGACTATAAGGTCCCATTCCTTCGTTCCTAGCCAACAAGAGGCCAGTACTTGGGAGTCACGGCTTGAGCTTTAGGATTCAGGAGTTGCGCTTTTCTGATGGGCCCCACAGGCATTACGTAGGAACCATAGTCGCCCCCACGGATTCAGGGTTTAGGGTTAGGGTTTAGGGTTTAGGGTTACTATGGGGATCCTGTTGACAAACTCCCATCTAGTGCTTCCCAAAAATTAGGAACAAGTTCACCATCGTTAGAGGGACGCTTTTGAATTTTTTGGGGGTCAACATAAACTGTCGCCATAAGCCTTGACCCGGGTATTTGGGAAAAAACCTAAATGCCCAAACCTTAAGGTGGTTTAGGGTTAGGTTTAGTGTACAAACTTAAAGTCGGTGGCACTCATAACATCAAGGGAGCGGGATAAGGAGCGGTTCTAGCAAGACCGAGTTTGGGAGAAGGTGCCTGAGTAGCCTTGTGACCTTCATTTGGCTGTAGGACAGGGAAACCTCAAACCCACTTAAGTCCCAATAGTAACTGGTAGCTACATGACCCAGTTAGAACCATAGTAGGGGGCCAAGGAGTTAAAAGTTGGGTAGAAAGTTCAATTATCCCTGGGTAGTTATGCTTGAACTTAACCTCCATGCGCTACTCGAAATTCCAGTCCAGGTGCCCCGATCGCAGTCACCCAAGCCCCGATCGATCAAGGAGTACAAGCCGTTGAACCAGTTAATAATCCTCAGCGAAACTGCGGCTGTGTCTAGGGTTTAAGGGGAGTTTGGGGTTTAGAGTTTGAAATTTGAGTTAAGGATGATATACCAGGATCCTCCCTGTACGCTTTAATAGGGGTATATGGTCCCTAATGATAGGCATTTAAAGTATATAAAGGTATCCCCTCCCCCTGATATTAACCCTCTTGGATATACTAATTAAAATGTGTTGGAGAAATTGGATCTTAGCACAAAATTAGGGAGAGCTGGGTATAAGAATAGTCGCATAAAGCTATGTAGGGATGTGCACCATATGTACTACATAGCGGGCTGTCTGACTGAGGTCTAGGGCTGATATGTCTAGGCGCACTAAACCAGCCCTAAGCATAAGCATCCCTTGGTCTTCTTTCAGAGAAAATGCGAGATTAATCTGCGAGGGAGGGGGGCTACAGTGCCAAATACAAAGTATTGCATCGTGAGCCAAGCATCATGGGGACTTGTGTCGACTTTTGCCCTCTATCCCCTAACTTATAACTCCGGTTTGTCGGCAGGGGTCCCTAAACTGCCTAAACTGGGTTGCTGGTAAGGAACTCAAACTGAGTTACCACAATATGGGCATGGAATAAATACCAGGGTTTCCTCATTATAGTAACTTACTGTAATTTAAGTTCCTTAACAGCAGCCCAGAAAAGGGCTACCACAGGGGAGGCAGCCTCACTCACGACCTAGGGGTTCACTTGCTGCTTCTAAGCATGGCATGATTGAATATACTCCGTAGGATTATCTAATGTATTCCCTTATGCCCTTCTGAGAACCAGTAAGTTTAGGGTTTAGGGGACCAGTGCCTAAGAATAGCAAATTGTTTTCCCAGCGCTGTTTTTTAACCTACTTCAACTGCGACACTTCACAGCCTTCTTCTTACTGTGTGCGGGGCAGAGAACGGGGGTCAGATGTGGAGCGCGCAGCCTGCTAAGAGTCGTGCATTTTTGAAGGAGAAGCGCAAAATGCTTCGCGTTTCCTGGCAAATCCGACGATGGTCTAACTGGGGCTGGACAGCTGGGCCGAGGGCTAAACTAGGGCCTCGTGAATTTCGAATGCCAGGTATAACTAGCCGCAGAAGTGCCATTCCAGCTGGCAAAAAAAAAATTCTCCAAACGTAATAAATAAACTTCATGGGTTCCCCTATTACCCCCTTCTATACTACCCCAAGGTTTTGGAGGGTCATTTGGGAGTAATAAAAGCGAATTAAAGGGAAACCTAGCAGGAGTAGTATAGAGTGGGGTAGTAGGGGAACGGCAGTAAACCGCAGAGTCTCAATCCAAAACGCCGGGTCAGATTTTACACGCTCTGAATCCAAAACCAAAACCAAAACCTACTGCTTGTTTGGAACGGGGATTCGTGGGTATATTGCAAGATATTGAAAGTATAGCTTCATAAGGCGCACTACGGCAAATGTTCTTGACTTCCTGGTTGTTCGGACGGAATAAGGGAAACAACAAATCTATGTGCATATATACATATATGTCCCCACTGGCCCTGACCCCAAACCCTCTATACATAGGGATTAAACTTGCTTATTCCCGTATTCCCTGTGAAGAGCACGTAAGTTGACTTAGCCTGTTCTCTGGGACAAGCTCGTCCTTTTGCAGCAATTTTAGTAGATAAGTTTTGGGAGGATTTCCCGGCAAGCTACCATATAGCCTCCGAGTGCGTTTCATGTTCCATGTTCTTTTCCACTCGGTTTTCCTTAAGTGGGCTTTTATATCCCCAAATATATACTTGTATACAAATATGTATATATATATACACGTATTAAAATATCTCTACATAATTCCATCTGCCCCTATCTGACCCTCTCTCTCTCTCTCTTTTTGTGTATCCCTTCATCAGCCTGTGTCTCCCTTCATAGTTACCCGCAACGTGCCAACTAGGATCTGCGGAGGCGTGAAGATTTGGAACTCGGGTGCGACCTTACCCTCAGGGAAAGCATCCGGCTTAAAATCCGGCAGGTAGTAGCTGAAGACGGAAGGATGCCTTTCCGGGGCTGGGTCTCAGGGTTGGGGATTTAGGGGTTGATGCGTTTTGGGGGCTTAGGTTTCAGGGTTGGGGGTTAGGGGTTAGGGCTTCAGAGCAGCTGAAGACAGAAGGATGCCTTTTGGAGCTTCCGTTTCTAGTTGAGGGTTCACACTTGCGGGTATAAGCCGCATAAACCCTAAACCGAAAAGCGCCGTGGTGGCTCCAAGTCAGGGTGAGCCTGATACAGCATCTACTACTGAGGGCAGCTACTACTAAACTGTCGGTAAGTAGGGCGATAAGACAGGCTTCTGATTGAGAACTTAGGGTTTGACTTTGAGGTGCACGGATGCTTGGAGGTTCAGGGTAATGATAACCCAAGTGCGGGTGCATACTTCTAGCCCCCTAACCCCTAAACCCTACCAGAGCAAAGGAGCTTATAAGGCTGCTGTCCGATCATTTCCTGCAAGTCCCTCAGCGCCGGCATGCTGCCGTCCGAATCCTGCAAGGTCTCTGGAAGGGATTAGGTTTTAGGGTTTACGGTTTCTGAAAATTAGGAGTACCATTTCGGGAGTCCCAATATAATAAGCATCAGAGCATGTAATTTTGGGGTGTATATTGGGGTCCCCCCTATTTATGGAAGCTACCGTTTGACGTTTGAGTCTGTCCAAAAGCTACTGAGTAGATCCTTATTGGGCTTGTCATGGCCTTTTAGCTAAAAAACACTACCCAGAAAGGAGCTACATAGGAGATAAGGGTTTAAGATTTTTGGCTTGCCACAACTCCATCCAGGAATTCGGGGGGGTTAGCCTCATTCTGCCTGTAACAGATAGATTCTCTTTGGAGTATTTTTCTTTCAGATATGGGTTGAGCCCGTGGAGACGCACTCCTGAGCCTTGGGGTCTAGGTTTTTAGGCTTTGGCGCCTTATGGGATCTGGGTCTAGATTCTTGAGGTGTAGAGTCTAGCTAGGGTTACAGGCTTGGGGTCAGGGTTTGAGGTCCAGAACTTGGAGTTTGGCTAGATTCCAGAATCTTATCTTAAACTTGGATTGCACGCTCTCAAGAACTTTGGGCTTCAGGGCTCGGGATCTAGGATTGTGGCTTGATGTATGCCGGCCTAGCTTGCTAAAACCCTAAACCCTAAACACTAAAAAAATAAACCCAAGAATCCAAAACTCTCCAACTCTAAACCCGGCTTAGGTTTCAGGGTTTCAGGACCAGGGCATAGGCTCGCAGGTCTGTGCTCCAGGGCTTGGAGATCAGGAATACCCTGCTCACAGGTTTACGGGTTTCCCAAAATACCCTAAGGTTCAAATGCCTAATAATCATATACTTACCCAAAACCTGCACTATACTTACTAGTACCCAAAACCCAAGTACCTAATTAATGGGTACTTGGACCCTCTGGGATAGCGGTGCATTTACAGAAAGGTACGTTACTGGGCCCCCATTTTAAGACTTTTAAGGTTTTTATACCTTACAATGCGTCGTGATGGCTTCTCAGCAATTAGTGTGATGAGGAGAGGGGGATAAGGAGGTTCACGAGGTTGAGGAAGGGCATAGGCACTGGGGAGGGGGGTCAGCCAAAAAAAAAAAAAATGGTGGCCACCACCCGCGAACTTTTTTTTTGGCGCCCCCCCCCCTCCCCCAAGGCCTCCCAGAGGCAAAAGGCCAGGAGGCTGCCAAGCCTTGAAGGAACCCCGTCTGCGCATCGCTGCAGTACATTGACTTTGGCAGGAATGGTGTGGAAAACGCTCCTTTCAATGAAAGGACTGGTCCCGCAGTGTTTCTCTAAAAGGACTGGAATAGAGCCCTCTCCATTCAAAGAAGAGTCGTCCCCCCTTCATATTTATGTGAGTTTCCAAAAGTTTCCAAAGTTTAAAATACTCTCCATAGCAGATTGCTGTAGATCATCGATCGCCTCATATATGCCACGTGCGAAGGCATTTGGAAGTAATTGGAGGGTTAAGCTTCGAAAACTCACATAACTATGAAGAATGGCTGATTTTTCTTTGAATGGAGGGGGAACAGAGTGGGGAGGACCCCCCTCGACTCTTTCCACTGAAGCTGGCCTCCACTCTTTCCACTGAAGCTGGGGAAACAGAGAGAGTGGAGGACCCTCCTCCAATCCTTCCACTGAAGCGAATGTCCTCATTCCTTCCAAATTGAATGTATTGCAGCCATGCGCAGGGGGGGTTCCTCCAAGGCTTGCCTCCTGGCCTTTTGCCTCTGGGAGGACTTGATGGAAGACGGAAAGAGGTGGAGCAGGTCTCTTCTCCATCCACTCGCG
>CAJNIZ010003039.1:0-12882 GCA_905231905.1 Symbiodinium pilosum | reverse complement strand
TTCCTGTGGAAAGAGCCCAGGAGAGCATTCCCTGTTGTTTTCTGGGAGGACTTGAAAAAAGTCCCCTCCCACTCCTCTACCAGCAGCAGAATCCTCCTCATTCTGTGTGTGCAACATGCCAGGAAAGTCCTCCTCACTCTTGCTGCCAAGGGAATGGAGGTACGTCATGGCCGACATGGCCCCAGATCTTCACCCCAAGAAATGCACCTAAAAACGTCTTAAAACAGCCAAAAACATCGTAAAAATGGAGGCCCTGTAACGTTCCACACTCTAGATTTCAAGGACCCTCTACAGGGTTCTATAGGACGTGTATATTAGGATTTATGGGGTCTAGGGGCCCAAAATTAGGGATACCCTTTTTGGGGGGTCCCGAGCATAATCATTATCGTGTAGGGTTTAGGGTATTTTGGGGTCTATATGGGGTCTCCCCCTGCAGGGGAATTACCATATACGGTTTAGGGTTTAATAGGGCTCAGAATCTGATAGTTTAAGCTACAAGCTGGAGCACGAGGCCGAGCAGGGTACCGTAGGGCCCAACTTGTTCAAAACAGGCTTTGGGGTATACTATACGTCCCTTAAGAGTTCCTAGAAATTGCCTTAGATGAGCATAGCTACCATAATCGTGGCTCTACTTTCTAGATCCTTCCAGGTGTCGAGGGGTAAGTGTGTAAGAATGCGAAGGGCTTAGAGTTAGTGTTAGACAGTATTCAAGCCTCTACGGTACTTGTGAGACCGGGTGTTCGTGCCCATGAACCCCAAAAAAGAATTCAGCTCCTGCATGTTGGAGGGGGCGTTAATTAGGGTTTAAGGTTTAGAGTTTAGGGTTCAAACGCAACCTCCTGAGCTACACCACTCAGTCATCCCCTAAGCCAAAAATCTAACTCAATCCTAAATCCCAATCCCTCAACCCTAACGAATCCTAAGCCCTAATCCCTGTGTCGAAGGGCTGCTTCAGCTTCAGAAACCGTGTTCCTTACCCTTAGCTTAAGACTCAATGCAAGTAGTAGGTATTCTATATAAACTTAGAGCCCCAGGGTTAAGCGCTGCATTGAAGGGCTGCCGTGGTCCTTGTACTCAAGCGCTCGCATCACATGAATCAGCTTCAAATAGGGCTCTCGCAAAGATCCATCCTTCCAGCTGTTTTCTTGAAGATTTGGAATTCTTGGTTGTTTTCAATAGTCCCCCTTAAGTAGATAGAATATGGGGTACATGGGAACCCTTTTATAACATTCCAAAAGCCATATTCTATCTACTTAAGGGGGACTATAACCCCATGAAGTTGCCGGCGTTTCGAGTCCGAGGCTTTAGGGACGAGACACCCCCCTGGTGATTGAAATGGACTGGTGGAAACCATGGGACGGGCAATTCTCGAGGAAGTTTTCTGGGGCCTAAACCTCTAAACCCTCAACCCCAGGTCCGTGAACCTTAAACCCCAAAGCCTGTTAGGCTTCGGAGGGGCCGAGGTGCAGTTCCCTGATTCCGGTAGTAGGAATCCCTCCGCCTACCACGTT
Source organism: Symbiodinium pilosum (assembly GCA_905231905.1). Taxonomy (NCBI): domain Eukaryota; class Dinophyceae; order Suessiales; family Symbiodiniaceae; genus Symbiodinium; species Symbiodinium pilosum. The sequence goes on along the minus strand of CAJNIZ010003039.1, from coordinate 11,371 downwards.
TTGAAGCACATTTATCTGCTGACATTCAAAATGCCCGCCCCCAAGCAGTTAAAGGCTTAATCTTGCTGGGTGTTAGTGGGGAATAATAAGGGAACTTATGGCATAGGGATTAGCTATGGTTCCATTCCTCTATACCCTGCTAGCCACCAGACAGCTATCATTTGAAAATTCTTTGGCAGTTTTCGCCCCTCAACTATGAGCACCGCATTCCATATTTAGCACCCATCTCTCCCTTGCTTAAACCCTACTACAATATATTGCAAAATACTATAATATACTTTATTTATAAGTATTGCAAAATACTATAATATACTATATAATATCCATGTCATTTTCCAGTTTGGAAGCAGCATTGGACGATCATTTTTTTGGCCGACGTTTTGCTCTTGGGGGAAAAGCCGAAGCATGAGCCTGACTTTCTTATCATATTCCTACATTGCGGCTGTAAGTGAGATGGGTTCAAAAGGTGGGATGAAGGAAGGTGGGGTATAGGAAATGAGCCCCACCCTACACCCTAAACCCTAAACCGCCCAATATATTAGAATCTACAGTAGGGATCCTTTAACCCACCTCCCTTCTTCCCACCTTTTGAGCTCCCTGAGCCTCAGTGCGATATCCCCGCCGTTCACGGTTTAGGGCATGCGCCGGAGCTAGGAGAATATGCCAGGACTGAAGAGTTCGTTTAGTTTGGACGTGTTTGGTGACACAGGCCCAACACCACAACAACATCCCCTGACACTTTAGGGCCCTAAACCCTAAACCCTAACCCTAAATCCTAAACCCCAAACCCTGAACCCTAGATACTAAACCCTAAATCCTAAACCTTGGGCTCCTCGACCCAGCCAATCACTAATTCCGCTGTGATTCTTGCTGCATTTAGAGCTTAGGACATATTCCCTAGTTTGGAGTACACCCTAGAAACAGTATGGACTTTTTAGGCATAAGTTGTATAATAAGAACCCAGGAACCAAAAAAGTATTGAAGTGTAGTACTCCCAAATTGGGTTGTTCTACTACTGGACTCCTTGGTACGAAGAAGCCAAACCTTCCAAAACCTCCCACCCCCTGCTAACTAACATGCGAAACCAACAGAAATCTTGGACAACTTTGACTTCAAGGTGCCTAACTACATGACTTTTCATGCAATTTTTTGGGACCCTACAAAGTCACTAGACTCTAGGGTAGCTTGAAACCTTGGCTCAACCTTTGATGTACAACGCTTTTTTTGTGGAACATGCACTTGACAGGATGACCAACCCAGACCCCCTACAGGATTCCAAAAGTGGAACCCCTAAGAGTCACCTAGCTTCCCCAATGTAGTAACGGGTTCATATTGGGGGTGGGTCCACTTTTACCCTAAACCCTAAACCCTTAAACCCTAAACCATCCCTACAACCCTTTAGGAGGTCTGGGAACATGCTTCCATGCAAGGAGCATTCAAGGGCAAAACCGCAAACCTCAAAATCCGGCAGCCTAGGAACTACTGGGTTTAGGGTTTAGGGCTTAGGATTTAAGGTTTCAGGTTTAGGCCCTTTTGATCCTATACCTTCCGCATGCGCAGAAATGCCCGAGTAAATCTCACTAGCTAATGTGTAAAGTTAAGGAGAACGGATCCTTGTCACAATCCCTATAAAGCCCGCTATACTACACTCCCGGAAACTAACACGGAAACCCAAAAAGGGCCCAATAAAGACTACAGCCCTTCTAAAAGGGTACTCTATGGGTTTCCATGTTAATTTGGGGGAGTGTACTTTACCTGCATTTGCTCCTCGACTGCCTCCTCAAGCACTTGTATGCCAGGAGAACCAAAAAACTCTAGAAACCCCAAACCCCTACACCCCTAAACCCTGAGCGCTAGACCCCACACCCCTAAGCTCTAAACCCTAAGCCCTAAAGTCTAAAGCCTAAACCCGGAACCCTCAACCCTTAATTCGGAACCCTCAACCCTAAATCGTGTGATAGTCCTTATAACTCCAATATTTACCCTAGGAGAATCTAGTAGTTTCCGTATTCTTTTCCATTATCCCCATGTATTAGGATGTCCTTAAGGGGGGTGGTCCAAGGGGGGTAGGTAACCTAGTACTCCCTAGTAGTTCCTTAGACTGCCTAAGCTTCCACAAGGCTAATTTACCCTCTCCCCTTGAACCACCCTCCCCTTTGGGATCCTATAATATTTATATATCCCATTAGAAAATAGTAGTTTCCATGTTCTCTTCCATGTCGCTATGTAACCCCCAAATATTGCCATATTAAACTAGAGTAGTTTCCATTTTCTTTTCCATTACCCCTACATATCCCCGATATAACCCATATGAACCCTATATTAAACCTTAAACCTAGAACCCTAAACCTTAAACTCCATGTCCCTAGATAATCCCAATATTGTCCAAGCATCTGATGATAGGGTTGGACCCCGGGCTTCCGGATGAAGGAGGATGGCTGCGACTGTGGCAGCCAGGTCCCCATACCTGGTTCATTTAGAGTTTAGGGTTGGTGGGTTTAGGGCTTAGGGTTTAGGGATGAGGGGTTAAGGGGTTTAGGGTCAGAAAGGCCCATATTGACCCTCTTAGATTCATGAAGATGTGGCTACCTTTCGAATCTCAATTACATGGTTCCTAACATGAAGGAATCATCTGAGCACCAATGGGATGCAGGAACATACGGCGTTTTTGGTAGTTTCTAAGGGTTTTCGGGCCGTTCTTCCACCCGCTGTGATGGTCCCGGTGCCCCTGAATCCTGAACTGTCCACCCTCGAAGCTTTGCTGGGCGTATCGCAATGTCATCCAGGCAAAATCCCAGACAAGGACCCCCCCATATCTGAGTTTCATCCTACCTTGACATTGGGTAAAGGGTTGAGAGTTTAGTGCTTTGCCTTTAGGAACCCTAAACCCTAACCCTAAAGCCTGAGCATGGGAGAAGGGTTTGGTGTTCATCATGGGTATCTACCTGCCTTTCTGGGTCCTACCCTAAGCCCCGAAGCCCACTTGGGGGGTCAAGGGCTGGTAGGCCTTGTAGGGCTTCATGAGCTAAGAAAGGGATCCCACATCGGGAGTTCAGAGCTGCAACCCGAACCGAGCTTAATGCAGGGCTTTGGGTTCAGGAGGGGGGTTTAGGGTTTAGTGTTTAAAGTTTAGGGCTAAGTTTGAGGGATTGGGTGTAGGGGTGGGGGGCGGCTGGGCTTCAGAGTTTCGGGCATCTGGTCTGGAGTCTTGGGGTTTGAGGGGCTCAAGACTAAAAACCCTTTGCCCTACACCCGCTTAGGGTTGAGGGTCCGGGGTTTTCAGTTGTGACTTTTTTTTGATATTGCATAGTTGATCAGATTCAAAAAAGCGGATTTCCCAAAGAGGCCCCTTGCCTCAGTTGTGCATAGGGCTATCTGGCTGGGTGGTATTTTATGTGCTTAAGGTTCATGGTTTCGGGTTCAGAGTTCAGGGTTCAAGGTTTACGATATTTGATCAGGGTTAATCCAAATTCCTGTATCAGTGGCGTCATTTTACAGGACAATAACAAGAACTCATAACCTATGTTCATAATTGTTCTCATGGCGCCCCTTTCTATGTCCTCCGTAGAGACAACATAGGGTGAATTCTGAGAAGCTCCCACATCTTAACCCAGATGTCCTGTATCTTTCCCCGAAAAAGGCGGGAAGGTTTGCAATCAACATCCGAGGTGCTTGCCCGAGTAGGTCTTACCCGCATATCTGCCCCTCCTGAAGGCATCTGCCACGCTGTGGACGTAGGCTGACCTAAGGAGGGGACGTGAACGTCTACCTGGGCCTCCCAAATACTCATCACCCTAAACCCTAAACCCTACACCCATTTCAACCCTAAAATACTGGACCCCAAACCTGGCTTAGGTATCGCGGTCCTCCTTGGATACTTGGAGGCCCTACAGCAAAATGCTCAGTATTACTTTAAGGTTTTCAGTTCAGCGTTTAGGGTCAAGGGTTTAGGGTTTAGGGTTTAGCAGCCCCCAGCCCAAATCCGAATGGGCTCTCAGGGTTTAGGCTTTGGGGTTTAGGGTTAAAAATAGTTCAAACATGATGCTATATGGGGGATTTCCCAAAATTATGGGTACCTTTGTGGGGGTCCCCAAAATGAGTCTTTATCACGCCTTGAGGTGTAAAAGTTCCGGGTGTTCGTATACACCTAAACCCTAAACCCTTAGAGAAACCATACGTATAGCCCGAGCAGAACAAAACTTGAACCCTTCCCCGTGCTTTTGCTTCAGGTTAAGGCTCGTTCTTTTGTTTGCGGTGTCTTGCGAATAAAAACCGCTAAGGCCTAAGCACGAATTGCGGAAGGTACTGACTCGGACACAAATTGGTTTAGGGTTTTGACATAGGGTTGACAAAGGCACAAAACACTGAGCTTCAAGTCCAAGACCCAGGCCACATGCGAAAAAACCCTTCAGGGCTTATAGGGTTTATAGGGTTTAGAGGCCTAAGCCGTCGGCCCTAAACAGCCCTATATATCCCTATTCATCCCTATAGCTCCCCTTCAAGCGGGCCCCAAACCCCTAAATCCAAAACCTAGTCTCTAAACCCTGAACCTTAAACCCTACACTCTGAACCAAAAACTTACTGGCTGTTAGTAGGTAATCTGTTATATTATGTTTCTATAGGGAATATCTTCCCATATTCCTACTAACAGCCAGTAAGTAAACCCTGACCCTGAATCCTATACTCTGAACCACAAACCCTACACCCTAAACCCTAAATCCTAAACCCGAAATCCTAAACCCTAAATCCTAAACCCTAAATCCTAAACCCTTAACCCTTACCCTCAATCAAGTCTTTCCTAGTCACGAAGGATTGGAGGTGCCAAAACGCTGGATGAGGCGGTAACTGATAAATGGAGCAACCTGAGTTTTTTTTGCCTGTTAGAAGAACTCCTTTGAAGGGGGAGTGTAGAGGTCTTGTAAGGGTTTTATGCGGTTTTGTTGTGTTTAGCGTTTGGGGGTTTACAGCTTAGTTTTTAGGGTGGCGACTTTGGTGTGTAGGATTTTCAGAAACTGGAAACACTATGGCAGCTGCAGTGTGACTGGGGGCTATATGAGGATTACTTATGGATAGGGATCCGTTCCCTACCATAAACCACGGCTCTATAACCCATATGCAGACGTACTTGGGGCATTCAGGTTGGGTAGAGGCCTAGGGTGTGTGTCAGGGCATTTAAGGATAAGAGGGCTTATGGGGCTCAGAGTTCATGTTTTAGGGATTTAGAGGTTTGGGGGCTTAAGGTTTCCGAGGGAAGATTGGGGGCTTCGGAGTTTGCAGTCTGCGCTTGCAAGGTTCAGGGACTTGGTCTGTCAAAAATACAAATGACATGGGGTTTAAGACAAAGCAACGGCAAAACGCTGCGGAACAACTACGCAATCCCTCCCCAGCACTCCTGCCATCAAATACTAGGTTTGGTTTAGGGCTTGTTGCCTATAGTAGCAAAGCTATATTGGAGCATGTATTTCGTTGAAAAGTGAGCGAGGCCCCTTTCAGACAACGTCCACGCACTCATGGAGTAAGTTAAGTCTAGCGCCCCTAAATCCTAAACCCCTAAACGCAGTGATACAAGTGTTCTAAGGCGATCCTGGCCCCGAAGTTGTAACAAAAAAACTCAAACACGATCCAGCGACGTTCGGATGGTTGAACAAGTGGTCCAGGAGGACCTCTGCAAGGGTGTGCTAGGGTTTCAGGGTTGTACCCCTATGGTTGTGCTCGTGGGTTTGGGGTACCTAATTATAAGAGGGCCAAGGGTTAAGGGATTCCAGGCGACCTCTAAGGGAATATCTGGGTCATATTGGAATTGTACTGGGGGAAACGGAAGAGGTACAAGCCTGATCGAGATCACGTACTGTGTTTTTGCGGTACGCAATCCCCCCCAGCAATACGGGCTTTACAGACTTTAGGGTTTAGGGTCTAGGGTTTACGGTTTAGGGTTCAAGGTTTAGGGTGAAGAAGGATTCGGGTTTCAGCGTCTACCTGGGAAGTTTGCGGTTCAGGGTGTCCAGTTGCCTTGAAACGCCCAACATGCATAGAGGATAGGTATCCATTTGCGCCAATAAACATAGATTTCTCAAACCCCCAATCAGTTACCCTATCGCAACGATGCTTCTCAACATCAAGCCACCACAAAGAAGACCTGGAATTTGGGGAAGTTTCCAAAATCACACGCCTCAAGCCTAAGGTTTGAAGCCTGGGCGGGCGCTAAACCCTAAACCTTAAACCCCACCTAATGAAAACCCTTAGTTCTGAGGTTCCTTTCCATGGACATCCAAAAACCTGAGCGCGCATTCAGTTTAGGGTTTATAGGGTTTAGGGTTTACTTCGAACCTTGGACCAACATGGAATTGCCTTAGACCGTAGCCACAAATACTGCGGGTCGCGACGCTATCCCCACGAAGGGCGCCCTCTCCAGTTGAGGCTGTTAGAGCTTATGAAGCCCATGTACCCTATCAGCTCCTGAAACCCTGGCCAGGGTTACCTTTGAAGGGGTGGTAAGTACTATAATCGCTTCTGAACTCCAATTTCAAAGCTCAAGCCCACGACTCGAAATCCCACCTTCAACCCTCAACTCCATGGTCTAAACTCTCAACCCGACCTGCATCCCCAATTTCAGAAAAGACAAACGGTGTTTAGGGTTTAGAGGCAATAATTCCTGTATGGTCGAACATGTCCTTGGAAACCCCGTAGTAACCTTGTGAGCGCTCTTCGGGGCCCCCTATTGATGGAACCCCCCACTTCACCCTAAACCCCAAGCTTAACCACCGGGACGCTGTTGAATGCGTTAAGTCATTTCGTCTTGCATCAACAGTTACCACAAGAGGTACTAGGAGGTTTAAGAAAACACCCTTCAAGCCTTAATGCCTAAACCCTGCGCCCGAACCCTGAACCCACCCAAGAAATGTGGCAGTCCCCAGTGCAAGAACATGCACCCCCCACGCGCTACAAATACTTAAAAACCCCATCTTATTAGACGACACTGGGACTATTCAATATCAGGGCAGTGAAGGTCGTGAGGCTTAACCCTAAAGCCTCAAGTCCTGGACCTAAGCCGCGCGAACGACCTAGACGAGAAGCGGCTCTCGAACGATCAGAGAGCCGCTTAGGTTTATCACTGAAGCGGGTGAAGCCTCTGCAGCCTCCCATAGATAACGATCACCAACTGACAACATTTAGAAAAATAGTGACCCTAAAACTCAAACCCCGCAGCACGGCCAAAAAAAACAAATCCAACGCCCAAAATCCAAAGCCTCAAAATCCACAGCCGGAAATTTAAAATCCAAAGCCTCTCAGGACCTCTCAATCCTAAGGACGCCTGCAGGGCCTTCCAGAACTAGCTCCCAGACCAGGCCCAAACCCCCTCAGCCACATCCATAGAAGAAGTGGGGAAGGAGGATCAAGCCTTTCACAAGGCCCTCCAAGGGGCCTTCAGGCTCCCCGAACCAGGCCCTCCTCCAGGCTCCAGGGCTGTCACTTTTTACTCTGCAGCTGGTAGTTTGGTGCATAAACTTAGCCCTTTGGCTTAAGTTTCAATATTTATGGTTGTAAATATTTGCAAGCCATGTCGGCCAAGAATTCCCTTGACAGGGAACGATGTAGCTTCCAAGCTTCTCCAGAAGTTTTTGGACCATTTCTGTTTCTTTGGCCAAACGCACAGCAAGCAGCGTTACCACGTTGGCAAAATGCCAATTTGAGCACTGTTGTGCGGTACTCTTTTGGACCCTAGGGATACATAAGAATTATAACAGGAATGCTGATAATTTTACGGGTTGCACCAGGTAACGCGTAATCTTCTTGTGGAATAGTACAACCTAAAGGAGAGCAACACGCATTTAAAAACCAGCTATTCGGGTTCACGTTGCTTGGACCTTATACAGACTGGCTAAAGGAAGGACGAGGTTTACGCGCATTTCACAAACAGATCTCTGTGCCACTCTCTGGGCTTGTTTTAATACTGAGCTCCGCCGTGAAGCGTTGGCACGCCTTGTTCTGTCGGACCATTACGCTAACATACTGCATATGAACCCGCCAAGGTGATCATGATTTGTGTTTTCGCTATGGCCGAGTAACAAGCGAAATCTGTCTGGGCGACAAGATCTTCAAATGCGAGCCTCTAAGCTCATAAGGCGTTACTCAGAGGTGCCACACATGGTGGGGGTTCAGATCTAGCTTTCATAGGCTTGCGGCTGTCTGTGTGTACAGAGGTAGGGGACGTGGCGCAAGCTATGGAATTGTGATTGTGCACGTGTTCAAGGCAGAGAGGGGGGGGAAGATAAGAAACATATTCAGACCGAAGGAACAACTGGGTGGGTTGGGCGGGAAGCAAGCAGCCGGCACACCCTAAACCCTAAACCCTCAATTCTAAACCCTAAACCCTCAATTCTAAACCCTAAACCCTCAATTCTAAACCCTAACCCCTGAATCTGCCCAAACAAATATGGTAAACTGGGCCTCCACTTCAGCCAGGGCATGCTTCGCCTGGTGATGCTCGCTCTGGTAGACATTGGGCATGAAGTTCCTGAGATTTTTGGGTGTGAGGCTTGGGTATTTAGTTAGGGTTTAGAGTTTGTGGGTTAGGACTTAGGGTTAGGGATTAGTGTTTAGCGCTTGGGGTTCGGGGTCGAGTTGTTCTAGATTTCCGCGAATAGGTTCCAGTTTTGAGGGTTCGGGATTTCGGAGGTGGTTGAGGGTACCTTGCAGCCCTAAACCACAAACTAAAACTGCTGCACAGGCCGCCGGCCCTGCACCTGAAACCCTGAACACTGACTCCTGAACCCTATACCCTTTACCCTAATACTCATGTAGCCCTAGACCCTATGCTCTTAACCCTAGACCTTAAGGACAGCATGAATCGCCCAAAAGAAGTGTCCAACCCGAGAATCAAAGCTCACATCAGTAAATCCATAGACTCTAACCCACGATGCCTGCAGATTTATAACTAAGCCTACTAACTTGGGGGATTACCACTACACGTGGGTGATGGGAGTTACAAGTGGACCCTACCTAGACCTCCCAACGGCCATGAGAATTATCTTTAACTCTGAAATCCTGGGTATATAGGCGATTATGTTTTCAGGCAATTTGAGGCAGGAAGCCCCAAACAATGCAAAAGTGATTAGTTTTCAGATGGCTTTTACCATTCTAAAGCCCTGAAACCCAAACCCCCACATCTGGATTGGGCTCAAAAACCTAAACCCTAAACCCTACACCCCAAACAAGTAGAATCTCATCCCGTAAGCTCCCTGTATAACCCATATAATCCCCAGAGAATCCCTACTTAACCCCCTAAACCCTAACCCCGTAAACCATATGATTCCTTTATCATCCACACCCGACATCTAGGTTAGATTCGGTGGGTTCCGGAACTCGAAGCCACCGGGAAGGACGACGACGCTCTCCTCGAGAATTTCCAAGCCCCGATTGTTTAAGGTTTAGGGCTTTAGGGCTTAGCATTTCAGAGGTTTAGGGTTTAGGGCTGATGGTTTAGGGTTTAGCCTGCGAGGTTAACAGTCCAAGTACTCGATATGCGAAAATTTAGGACTTGGGTACTAGTACTGGTAATTGAAATACAGGCTTTGGGGAATACATGATCCTAGACCCTCCTTCTACCCTCTATCTACCCCAAATTGGGACCATATACTCGTATTTTAAAGGTACAAGGAGGGTCCTGGATTGTTGGGTACTTGCCTTCGAAAATGAGAGTGATGAGATGCATCGGGATCGGGTGTTGGGTGTGAGGGTTGGGGTGCATCACAACTCTCATGGCTGATACCTGCCCCAGTGCTCCTTGCTTATTGGTAGTACGTACCTTTAGGCCGGGGTGCGCTAAATCCTGGATAAGCGCTACTAATCCCCCCGTGCACGGTATAGGGTTCAGGGCTTAGGGCTCCAGACCCTAAACCCTGAACAGTTAACCCTAGAGCGTAATTACCCGATCTCGTCTCCTTGTTGATGTAGAAGGAGCCCATGTACTCAAACACAGTGGCCTCATCGAACTTGCCGTCCTTCTGGTAGGCCTGCTGTAATTCTCCCCGTCCCTTCTAGCAACTGTATGGTGTCGGGTCTAAACAACTTAGAGTTTGGAGCTTCATATGACAGTGTAACCCTAAACCATAAACCCTTAAACGGTTGAGAGCTTAAAGTTGAGAGCTCAGATGGTCTGGGCCTTAGGGTTTAGTTTCTGCACGGGTCATAACGGTTCATATGGGTGGTTGTCGAAATTATGGTCCCTTTTGGGGGGGTTTACGGTTTAGGGGTGATTGTCAAAATTATGGTCCCTTTAGGGGTACCCTGAATATTAGGTGCCGTTTGACAACCACCCATATGCGTTCTTATAATGTGATCGATACGTGCTTCATGCACAGAACTCTGGAGCCTAGACTCTCACCCCCGAACAAAAAAGTATCAAAGCCTCCAACACCGTATAGGCCTCCTAAATTTCCACTGTAAACTGTAATGTGGGCTATAGTCTAAGCTCCGAGTGTCCCCCTTAATAGCCCCTATAATAATCCCCTATATACTCCCCCATATAACCCCCCTTTAAGGAGCTTAGACCCCTAAACCCTAAACGCTAGATCCTAAACCCTAAACCCTCTATCATCCCCTATATGACCCCCCTTTAAGGAGGTTAGACTATAGCTAATGTGATACTGCGCTTGCTTCTATACCTCCAGGGCATGGGATCCTACGACCAACTTGTTTAGGGTTTAGGGGTTTAGGGGTTACTTAGATGCCAGCTTATGCAGATCCTGTAATTCCAAGCACTAAACACGGCATCCTAGGCTCCAAACCCTAAACCGGGTTTAGGGTTTTGGGGTTCAGAGTTTAGGGTTTAAGGTCCACCCTAAACCCTAACAAGTACAACCCCCCCCTCTCCCCCAGAAGCCGTAAGCTCCCCGAACCCTTTCCCGAAGTTGCTCATGTCCTCGCCATGGTAAGGCCTGACATTTTAAGCATGCCAGGATTATGCGTATACGAAGTAAGTGGGTATATTAGGGTTATATAGGGTTTATATAGGGATAATGGAAAAGAAAATGGAAACTACTATATTATAGGGTAATAAGGACTATAGAATATACGGAATCCCAACACCTAAAATGCTAGACCCTAAGCCCTAACCAACAAACCACAAAGCCCTGTAGAACCCCTAAAAAAGGGTATAAGCAAAACTTCTCAGCTCCTGTGTGCATTCTGTAGATACAAGAATTGCGCATGCATCCTCTATACATATATATACATATATATATATGTATATTTGCACTATAGACCCATCCTTAAGAACCCTTAACCCCAAACCCCACACCTTAAACCCCAAACCCTAAACCCCAAACCGTAAACCCCAAACCCGGATCCCCAAACCCAAGCCCACAAACTC
>CAJNIZ010003038.1:0-16018 GCA_905231905.1 Symbiodinium pilosum | reverse complement strand
GGGCAAGGTCTTAATGGGCAAGGCCTTAATGGGCAAGGCCTTAATGGGCAAGGTCTTAATGGGCAAGGCCTTAATGCCTTGATGGGCAAGGTCTTAGTAGGCAGGGCGTCAAGGCTTAGAGTTTAGGGTTACGGGCTTAGGGTTCAGGTCTTGGAGTTTAGGCTTCAGGGCTTGGAGATTAGGGTTCAGGGCTTAGAGCTTAGGGGTTTAAGCCTTAGAGCTTAGGGTTCAGGATCTAAAGTTGAGGGTGTAGATTTCTTAAAGATGTGGGATCCAATGGGCGGGTGGGTATATGACCATTGTGTGACAACGCTGCTTAAGAAGTGAAGTGGATGCTTGGACTTGAGATGCTGAACTCTAAACCCTAAACCCGAAATAGTAGCTACCCTATTTACCTGATTTTGCCCTATTTACTCTGTTTTCCTAACTTCATCTTTAAAGGCACAGGATGAAGACGACCTGGAGGCCGGAGAGTTCTTGGCCAGCCCGGCTGAGGCCCTGCGCTTGGGGGTTTGTCTGGAATTTTGAGGATTGTTGGTTTGGGGTTTGGGGTTTGGGGTTTAGGGTTAGGGCTGGGGTTTAGGGTTTAAGGTTAGGGGTTTAGGGTTTAGGGTTGGGGTTTGCTGCAGTCCAGGATCTTGGGGGTTTTAGGTCTAGGATTCAGGGTACCAATCACCTGAAAGATGAGGGCAGCCCCCAAAATATCGAACCCTAAACAAAAGCAAATTCGCCTCTTCAACCCTTACCTAACCCCATGCGCCCGGCAGCCCCAACCTCCTAAGTAAACTTGGGGCTTCCAGAATACAGGGGTCCCCAAGTATTTCAGGCTATATGAGGAGGACCTCTACATTAAATTATAGTATTTGTAGTGTATTATAGTATATTATGGTATATGATAGTATATTCAAGTATACTAGAGTATATAGTGTATTGTGTGTGTGTGTGTTGGAAAACTCTCACGTACGTGCCTTGCCTTTGCCGGAGGCTGGCCAGTCCGCCACAAGCAGCACCAACAGCAATTCCGTGCGGGCGGGCTCGGCTGTTGGGGCCTCATGTTCACAACAAACAAGCACCAAAGCATTTGCTTCTTGTAATATCCATGGTACTGGTGAACATGACGACGATGATAAGAATATTTCTAAGAAGAACAATAGTACCAATATCTTTCCTGCGTGGGACATTTCTACTTTGACTGGGTTCATTACAAGGCGGTTCGGTTGATGGCCCTAGGGCTAGGAGGCTGAGGGTTTGGGATTGCCGATTGCGACTGTACAGTTCAAGAGCGCAAAGGGTCCAAGCACCCAGACAGTTCTTGGAGACTTATTGCACAAACTATTCAGAAACCCTAAACCCTCCTAAGCCCTGAACCCTAAACCCTAAACCCTGAACTTTTTTTGCCAAAAGTGTAGAGGGCTCAGCTCTGTGCGAATCGGGAATTTCGTGCGGGGCTTCCGCCATACACTCATGTGGGGGTTTCCCACAATTAGGGGTACCATTTTAGGGGTCCCATTAATAAGGGCTAGAGTATTTGGGGGTATATATTGGGGTCCCCTCATTTTGGGAAACTACCATGTTTCTCTTTCTTCCTTTCCCGGTCTTGCCCGCGTGAGCTATAGTCTAAACTTCTTACGTGGGGTTATACAGGGGATTATATTGGGGAATAATCCCCAAGCCCTGCCAAACATCCATACCTCCTCTGAGGAAGCACCCCCATCAGAGTCAGATGCTACAGCCTCGTCGATGATCGATGATGTCAGGGCCTTGGTGCGTGAGTCATTGCTCATAGTTTAATGAAGGGATGACAATGATGGTCTAGACATCTGTCGCTCATGGGGGTTAGTTGAGCCAAATATACGTTCTGTACAGGGACGTGGGTGTGCTACGCCTAGATTGGGCGGGCAGGCACTGTCCAGCAAGCAGGCCCAGGAGAACGCTAACCACCAAGATGGGCATGTGCGAAAACTGGGATCTCCCCGATATCCTGCTTAAACTGGTTATCGGGGTTATAGTCCCCTTCAGTAGATAGAATATGGGGTTTAGGGATTAGGGAGTAAGGGTTTAGGGTTTAGGATTCTCAAGCTGTTCGCTTCAAAGTGGGCCATCAAAACTACTTAGAACCAATTTGAAGAAGGAACCAAAGACAAGAACAATACGTGTGACAACGGGAGCAGCGGCAGCAACGGCTCGACTGTTGAATGCAACGCAGATGATCCTGACGGCAATGTACCTCTCCATCATTGAAAAGCCCTGACCCTAAACCCTAAACCCTAAACCCCAAACCCTAAATCCAAGGCTTTTAGGCCGCTATCTTTTTAGGGGCCCCTTACGGCTATGTCTTAGGCTGAAAGGAAGCGAAGAAATCAGGGCCCGTAATTCCATGAGGACTAAGAGGTTTAGGGTATAGGGTTTCGGGTTTATCAACAATCATGGGTTTGGGGTGTGAGGGTTCAGGCTTTATGGATTTTTCGAATCGATGCCTCCGATAAGTAGGTTCATTTTTAGTGGCGGCACTATAGTTCCCACGTAAGACATAGCAAGACTACATCCTCTTGGGTATCGTTTTTATACAAGAAGAATACATTTTCACTTGGCGCAATCACCACGTGGCACTGCTCAGATAGCTGCCTAGATTGGAACATGAACCGTGAACCACGAAATCCTGAACCCTAAATCCTACACTCTTCATCCCTAAAAAAGACCTCTACTCTCTAGATCCTAAACCCCAATAGCGGCCAATGTTGGGCCCCAGGCTCCTTATAGGGTAGCTCAAATGAGTACTATTTTATTTGGGGATACTATGGTACCCAATATAGAGTAAGATTATATCCTCCTTTTGGGTATATTTTTTTATACAAGGAATGTTATCTTACTAGGTTCAACCACCAATAAAACGCTACTCAAATAGACTTCAAGATCATACTGGAAACCATTCAGCCTACATAGTCCCAGTTTCCATTCCCTTTCCTATAGGATTCTTCATCAGTCGTCCTAAGCCCAAAACCCCAAATAGTAGCCCTGAACAGTAGCTTCGATTTCACTTTGAGTTGTCCTTTCCATTTGATTTTACCTTAGGGGTCATGCCTCTATCTATGTCTAAGAACTGAACCCTACACCGTACATTAAGGCTCCTACAGTACACCCAGAATCCCAAACCATTTTAAGCCTACCCTGATTTAGACATAGATTCTGACCCCAGAACCCAGAGAAAATCTTGCAGGACCGGCTTTATGTTCTCAAGTTGGTGTTGAGCTCAGTGGTGTTTGAAATAGAACACGAGAAGGCTGTTTACAAATGGGTGGTGCTCCTAGACCTCTGGGGATTATGAATGGATCATGGCGGTCCTTCTTTGGGCTTCTAGACGGGCAACCAGCAGAAGCAACCCTCATTCTCTTCTGGTTTTCGGGTACAGCAAGGACTTGTACTATTGGGGTGGACAGGTGACTGTCTTTTCTGCACAGCAGTCTTTAGGTTCTGGAATGGGAGCGTCACGTCAAGTCTTTTCAGGAAGTGGCATTCCATTGAGTCACTCCTCTTACTGGCCGTTTCGTAGACATCTAGCAGTTTCTAATATAACATGACATGTACCGATTTTATGTCCAGGAGTGCTATAATTCCGACTGTAGGGACCCCAAAGGGGACCCCAAGGAGGGGACCACGAGGTTTCGACACCCCCCTCCCCCATTTTGCTAGGAAAGGAATCGTAAAGAGTTCAGCTTCCTAAGCCTGCGTACTTTACTTTACATGGCTATATAGGGATTATACAAGGATTACATAGGGCAATGGGGGTATATGCAGATACTATCCTAAAAAGGAGAAATACATGGAAAAGAAGATGGAACATGAAATAAAAAAACAGAGGTTTCTGTAGGGGTTGCATATCTTACCTCGCGTTAGCAGGGAATGCAGGAATGGAAACGATAATTGAATCTACTCGATTATTGAAGACTTTCTCGGAGTCGTTATAAGGATGTTTTCCTTTCCTCCTTGCCTACCAGAGGACGTTTTGTTTTTGGATCGCACGTTGTCTTCAGGAAAGCTTCATGGGTTGTGTGTCACGCCTGGACCCCAAAAGTTTGTACGATAATACCCTTCTGGCTGTTATTATGGGTTTTCGGCTATTCTTTTGGTTGGGGCGTGTGTAATTTGTTACGAATTCTGCGAGGCGACGGGAAAATTGAGCAGACCGTCCCAGCATCCTCCAAGCCAAGGGGTTTGGGGTTTCGGGTTTAGGGTGTAGGGTCTAGGGTAGAGGGTTTAGGGTTTAGGGTTGAGGGTTTACGGTTTGGGGTTGAGGGTTTAGGGTTGAGGGTTTAGGGCTTAGCTTTTAGGGTTGACACGGAGTCTCTTGCCAGAAGGTGCGCGCAGGTGTCTATTTTGCAACCCTAGCTGCTTCCCATGAGATATTCACGCAGACCCTCCTAGAATATGGGCGGGTTTGGTTCCTGAACTCTAAACCGTCCATTCTCAACCTTAAGCCCAAAGCCCACCCCATATGAGCTCCTGAGCCTGAAAACAAGTGCCAGCATTGTAGTTACACATTCGGGTTTAGGGTTTAGGGTTTAGGGCAATCCTTTTCTATCCAGCATCCTTCTCTTGCGCGGGCGGGGCTAAGTTGAGAAAACACCCAGATCCTATCCTACAGCCGTTTTGAACTGGCAATATAGATAACGCTCGTGCTTCGTAACATGCATACCTAGGTCCTTGGTAGGACCTGCTTCTGTTTGTAATTGGATTTCGCAAACTCAATGACGTGTCACTCTGGAACTGTGGCACGTTTTCACAGGCTGAATGTCGTCCATCCTCAGACGTGATAAACTCAAGGTGTGACGGGCATCATCCCTCTGAAGCTCACTTTGCGATAGCGAAGCAGGAGGTTGTCCCGAAGAATGTAATTAGTTGTGGAGCTTAATGAGGCAAAGGGTGAGGATGGTTGAAGAAACATGCTGTTTGTCCACTCTCAAGCAAGATGTCAGAACCTTGCTTGCTGTTGCACCATAATGGGTGACAGTACGATCCTAACCTCAGCGCGATGAAGTAATATTCATTTAGCCTTCTGGACCGTGCTGAGGACATGCTGCACGACATGAACGAGGCTGGGCGCCTTTTGCGAGGTCTCTGATGCCAATGCAAGGGATCTCAGTTCCTCTCACTCTATCATTGCCGCTAGTGGTAGCAGCATTGTGGGATTTTATGTTTTTATACCCTAAAGGTGTACCCTAAACCCTAAACCCTAAACCTTGAGCCCTAAACCCTAAACCCTCCACCCTAAACCCTATACCCTAAACCCTACATTATGTAGCCCCGACTGATGGTCCTCCTTCTACTTCTCCCAATGGGCCGACCTCTGGCGGCCACTGTAGCTCCCTCTCATTCCCCAAGATGAGCATGGAGCCCATGTGTACAGATATGTAGAGATATAGGGGGGTTTCCCAAAATTAGGGGTACCTTTTGGGTGTCCCCATAATAAGGACTATAGTATATTGGGGTCTATATTGGGGTATCTTAATTTTGGGAAACTACCATAGATGTACACCCAAGGGCTCCTTTCAACCAAGCTGTAGCCTAAAACCCTAAACCGGGCCGTTGTCGGCTTCCAGGTAGCCTTCTGTAGTCTCGTTAGAAATTACCTTTAGCTTTTATCTTAGTGTAACCCTAAGGAAATTTTCAAAGTATTTTTTTTTTTTAAAAAAATACTATTTGGGTAACCCAAAGGAATTCTTAAAAACATTGTTTTTATCATAGATCTATAGCCCGGATGGAATTTTGAAAATATTGTCTTTTTTATAGGTCTAAGGAGACGACAGCCTGGGGGGAAGGGTTCAGATGTCCCCTCCTTCTGACAGGCGCGATGCGTGGTGCTGCATCCTCGAGCTCCCGACACACCGCCCCACGGTGCGCATGCACAGTTCAGGGTTCAGGGTTTCAGGGTGAATGGAAAAGAACATGGAAACTATTCTATTCTAGGGAGATATAGGGATTATGTAGGTCTAGGGTTTAGGGGTTTAGGGTTTAAGTATTCAGGTTTAAGAGATTGAGGCTTCAGGGTCTAGGGTAATTAGCCCTGTCAAAATTCCTTTGCATAGGTTCTGCAGTATAACAATGTTTACAATGATGTCGGGCGAATAGGCATGAGTTTGCGGCGTTGCTCTCAGAAGCCAGAAAGACGAGCATGGACCTCTACAAGTTGTTGGTTCTTCTTCCTCCTCCTCCTCCTCCTCCTCATGCCTTTGAACTGGCGAGAGTGTTGTACTTAGCCTCCTGGCCTGCAACAAAAAGGAAGGACACAGTTTTTCTGAGAGAACTTGTTCACTGACTTCATGTCCAGGAGATGCTTCGGCTGTAAAGTGGCGGGATCAACTATCCTGTGCAAGCTCTGATGCTTAAATACAAGTACTGCCGTGAAACATGTGTACCGCTACTTCACACGCAAGCACATCCAACTCGACGCAGCGCCCAACAATGCAGCAACCGTGGCTCTCAACATGTCTTACACTGTCAGGGAACATGTTCATTTGTTATTCGAGTAGAACCCCAGGTGAATCATAAAAATTCTCAAGTTTTATTATCGTAGAAATCCTAGGAATTACCAAAGATGAAAAGTAATGCAGGTCTAGCGGGATGGCAGGCTGCTTTGGAAGTCTGCTAGGAATCCTGAGCCAGATGGGGAATGGATTTTGCCGCGGAGAGCTGCACAGTTTCAGAGTCATGCATGGGCATAACCCTCTGAAGTATCTATATACTCATCAAATAACCAACCTTATAAACCCCAAACCCTAAACCCTCCAAGATGCCGATATAATCTTTAAAAACTTATAATCGCACATAAACACTGTACGATTTGCACTGGAGAGAGGTTTTGCGACTCAAGACGTGAGACGCGTAGATCCCAAATCCAACCCCTAGGGTTTTGCATTGAGGTTTAGGGGTTAGGGTTTAGGAATTAGGCTTGAGGGATTAGGGTGTAGGGATTAGGTGTACGGGAGGGGCCTAGGAAATAATTTTCAAGTTGGGTTATTGAGAATCCTAATTAACAACAGGCCGGTTAAGCTTAGGAATTGCGCACAACGCCCTGGAGAGTTATTCTCGCCCAACACTGGTTCCAAGCCTCTTTTCCGATTACACTCTATGTTTTGGAATTCTAAATTTTGTGTCACAAGCTTTCGGCCTTGGATTCCTACTCTTAGGGGTTATAGAGGGGAGTCTATAGGAGAAACAGGATTTAGGGTTTCCCAAAATTAGGGGTTCCCTATAGTCAAGGATTACAGCATTTTGTGGTTTGTATTGAGTCCCCTCATTTGTGGAAGCTACTGGCCCCACTTTTGCGGACTGCGCTGACAGGCCGAAAAGCTAGCCGCAACACGGCGGAGGACGCTTGAGCCTACCAGTGCTACTAGTTACTACTTAATGGTTCTTAGTCGGGAATAAGGGAATATCATCCCAGTATAATATATTCCGATATTCCGGACGAACCCCCAGTAAGACTGGGGGTTTGTGAGGTAGTAGAAGCGGGACAGCAATTCTAGTTGTATTGGTGGAAGGGATACTATAGTCCCAGGCAGTGGCTAAGATCCTATTCTATCCTCCTCTCGGTTATCGTGCTCTGTAGGACAGGTAGCTTTCATATTTGGTTCAACCATAAAGAATGCCATGAACTCATATGCCTTCTGAGGGGGGAAGGCAAGCGAACTGGACCTGCAGATCCGACATCCTCCAGGTTGTGTTTGTAGTGCCGCCCTGTTGATCGACAACATGTTGCGTGACCCTGCTTTATACCGTGCCCGAAATCTGGGAAGTATGAAGCTCTAGAAGTTTCTACTCGGGATTCCGGATCTTACAAGGTTTTTGTCCATCAGCAGGATTGCCATGCGAACTTGACTGTTGTTCCGGGCTTCTGCGAGGGGCCTCTTATGGAGACTTTCCATTCCACCATCCCGACTGCGTTTTCGTTGAACTCTAGACCCTAAATGCTGCAAGCCTGCGTTTCAGGGTAGGGTTTAAGCTTGCTAACTTTTTCCCTAAACCCTCGCTCCCACATTCCTTGAGCTCTTAAGCCCTGCACTTTTCGTGGGTAGTGTTGAGGGTCTAGGGTTTAGTGTTGTTGATGGCGGTGCATTCTTTCCCAATCTGGAGTCATGTCATTCTGTTCTCCTTGAGGTTGTAATCTTCCATCACAGAAAACTTGTTGGTTTTACCTAAACAATAAACCCCCTAAAACCCCAAACCCTAACCCTAAACCCTAAACCCTAAACCCTAAAACCCTAAACCCCAAAACCCTAAAACTCTAAGCCCTAAACCCTAAAACCCTAACCCTAAACCCTAAAACTCTGAACCCTTAACCCTTAAAGCCCTAAAACCTTAAACCCTAAACCTCTACAACCCTAAACCTCCCCTTTAAAGGCGCCCTATGAACGCCTCGGAGGACGAGGAGCCCCGGGATCCCTTTGCGGACATCCCGGAGGAGGGCTCGCTGACGCTGAACGCCGGGAAGGAGCCAAAGGGTTTGGGGAACTAGGGGTTTAGGGATTTAGGGTTTGGAGTGTAGGGTTTAGGGTTCAGGTTTAGGGTTTGGGGACTAGGGGTTAGGGTTTAGGGGTTTGGGGGTTTGGGGGTTTAGGGTTTAGGGTTTAGGGCTTGGGGACTAGCGCTTAGGGTTTGGGGCTTAGGGTTTAGGTTTTAGGGATTAGGGGTTGGGGTTGAGGGTTTAGGATTTGGGGTTGTGGGGTTTAGGGTTTAGGGGTTGGGGATTAGGGGTTGGGGTTTGCGGGTTGGGGTTTAAGGGTTTAGGGTTTAGCGTTTTAGGGTTTGGGTTAGGGGATTAGGAGCTTGGGATTAGGGATTAGGGTGAAGGGTTTAGGGGCCGGGGTATTAGGGTTGAGGGTTTAGGGTTTAGGGATCTGGGTTTGAAGTTTGGGGATTCGGGTTGAGGGTTTCTAGGGTTTCGGTTTTAGGGATGAGGCACTTGGGGATAAGGGATTCAATTAGGATTTAGAAATTAAGGTGTAGGGTGCCCCTCCACCGCCCAGCCGCTTCAAACAAATGCTCCGCTCGTCCAAAAGTTCTGCAGAGATTCACTGCCGTGGTTGTTTGTTTGCCCTCATGGTTGCCGCCATCGGGGGCCCAATCATGCAGCAGTGTTGTTGAAGATGGGTGTTTGGGCTTGAGAGTTGCTTTTGCAAGTTGAATGGTACATAGAATCATTTTTCCTCCATAGGCCTGATACACATGTAGTATACTAGCCACAAAGACGTAGTTCAATAAAATGGGCGCGTACCATAGCGCTTTATAAAGGACTTTACAGATGGGGGTTTGGCCTTGGATTGTTGTTGGGTTGCGGAGTTTACGTTTCTGGCGATTTCGATTGGGGTTGGGGCTTGGGGCTTGAGGTATGCGGTTTCGAGTCTTGGGGTTTCGGGGTCCAATGCGATGCTGAGGCAGGCTTTCTGGATGAGAAAGGGCTCTACAGTGGTAATGCCCACCTAACTTCAGGGAAGCTTCCCATTCAGTGCCCCAAGGTGGACTCATGGTCTCGGCTCCCAGAAACACATCAAACTCTGGACACCTCAAAGTGGGTGTTTGTTTGTTTGTTTGTTTGTTTGTTTGTTTGTTTGTTTGTTTGTTTGTTTGTTGGAAACTCGTATTTCCTTCATACGAAGCCAAATCAGGAATATTCAGAGATAACCATTTAAATGCCCACACAACGAAGTCAGAAAGCTCTCAATCCCAAGGCATTTTTCAAAGAGCGACCTTGGTGGAGCTCCAAAAAGTGAGCCCGAACTTTGAACGAAGGCGTAGCTGCAAGTTTCTCAACACGATGCCTACATAGTCCAGAAGGGCAGCAGTACATCTTTTTCTTATATCATTACCACCAAGGTCGTGACGGGCCCCTGTCTTTTCAGAAAAGCCCTTAACCTTAAACATTTAAAACCCTCAAGCCCTAAAACCCTAGGACCCTAGGACCCTAAACCCTAAGACCCTAAAACCCTAAAACCCTCCTGAAACCCTAAAACCCTAGGACCCTAGGACCCCAAACCCTAGAACCCTAAAACCCTAAGACCCTCCTGAAACCCTAATTTCTGTGGGCGCTGGAGGGCCAGAAGTCAAACAGAGCTTCATGGCCAGAGGCAGAGTGGGCTTACAACTTTGGGCTAGAGGATGGGAGTTGGGTCAATCCCCCACCCAGTAATGGGTACCACAAGAGGCTATTGTAGGTATATTAAGGCCATACTAACTCCTTATTAAGGAGCTATTACTATAGGGGGGATTGACCTAAGATGGGAGTGTTTAGGGGAGCTTGCTCCCCTAAAATTTAGGGTTTAGGGATTAGGATTTAGGGTTTAGGGTTTAGGGATTAGATTTAGGGATTAGGGTTTGGATTTTAGGGATTAGGGTTTAGGGATTAGGGCGTAGGGATTAGGGTTTAGGGTTTAAAGTAGGCGCCATAGGTCCTTAGAAGGGGATGGTAGGGCTGCAGGATTGAAGGTTTTCAGTGCTCAAACTATGGGTGTTGCTGGAAGTTTCGTACCTTGCCAGGGTAATTAGCTCTCCCTGCATTCTGGTGATGGTCATGTTTATCGTGACATAAACCCTGCAGCCTAAACCCTAAAGCCTGTATTTAAACCGGCGAGCGACAGCAGACTTGCAGATGGGTCTGCCTTTGCGGTTTAGGCTTCAAAGGTACTCACTACTCAAAAAAAGTCCACCCTAAACCCTCTGGTGGTTAGCAGTGAATAAGATAATCCCTGTATAACCCCTATATGATATAACCCTTTCTTCCCTACTAACCCCCAGAAAGCAAAACCCTAGACCCTAAACCCTAACTTCCCTACCAATGTAGACCCATGATTGATAAACCCCTTCCTTTTACGAGTCTTAACAGGATCCCTATTTATTTAATCCCTATCAAGGGCAGGGGGTTTATTAGTCATACCCTAAACCCTAAAGCCCTAAATCCTAAACCTTGAACCCTAAAACCTTTAAACCCCTAAACCGTAAACCCTAAACCCGGGCTAACCCCCAGTAAGTAAGCCCTAAGCCAATTTTCCCCTTTCTGGGAGACAGGGCTGCTGAAGTTCTTAGGATGCCGGAGCTTTGGTGGCCTAAAGCCGCAACTGTGCTAATGGGTTTAGGGTTTAGGGGTTAGGGTTTTAGGGTTCAGGGTTTTAGGGTTTTAGGGTTTAGGGTTTTAGGGCTTTAAAGGTTTTAGGGTTTAGGGTTCAGGATTTTGTGTTTTAAGATTTTAGTGATTTAGGGTTGTAGGTAACCTATGTCTTAGGAGGACCGCCCCCCGTTCTGTAATAGTGGTATAACAGGAAAATGAGCGGACCCTAGTCAAGTCACCATCATCCCTGCTAGTCACTGTTACTGGGTGGGGGGAGTCCACCTAAATTCTTCACGTTGTTATTATTATCACGATTAATTGTCTTCTTGGGATTCTTATCATTGTTCTGATTTGCTAGTATTGTCAATATTTCCTGGTATTATCATCATCAAGATACATTGTAATTGTCATTGTTACTGCAACTATGCTTCTTCGCACTATTATTTCATTATTGACAATCAGCTCATGGCTACCTAGATCCTCAAATTTCCACAAGCAAGATGCTGCCAAAATCATCCGAACCATTCCCACCATGACACACTGCTGTGGTTTTTCCTTGTAATTCATCTTAAGCCCCGTAGTGCGCTACACCCTAAACCCTCAACCCTAAATCCTAAATGGTGGTTTCCCAAAATTAGGGGCACTATTTTGGGGGTCCATAAGGATTATAGTATATTGGGGTCTATATTACGGTCCCCCTATTTTGAGAAAATATCAAATCCTAAATCCCAAGCCACAAGTCCAGAACCCTGCAGTTCGCGATGATGAGAGATGAGGAGGAGGAGGAGGATGAACAGCAGGCGTCACGCTTTGTTGCTTGGGCTTTTTGCTTGCGTAGCTGCTTTGATTGCTTGGGTTTGGGTTATTTGGGCTGATATAAGTACCCATATTCAAGACTAAGCTGGAAAATGGAGATGAAAGGGGAAGTTCACTGATACTGAGCGTCAACTTTTGCTATATATAGTCCTAAGAGCCAGCGGAAATCAACAACAAATCTGCCAGTTACAGGGAAGGCAGGGTTCAGGCTTGAGGGTCCAGGGTATGGAAGCGACTGAGGTGACCATTCCCTTCCGACCGGTACTATAAATCCCGTCCCAATATCTCTGGGCTACGATAGGAATATCAAACGCTGAGGGGTTCGGGGATCTTTTCAGTTGCACAGTACGTACGCATTGTTGAATGATTGTTGTTGGGTGATGTCCGATAAAAGCAACAGGGATCCAGAGACAGTGTGCAGATGCTGGATGCCCAGAGAATTCATTGTGAAGCCTTGTACTTTGCTAGGATCAGGGTTTAGGGTTTAGGGTTTAGGGCTTAGGGTTTAGGGTTCAGGGTCTACCATTTTTGAATCCCAAACCCTAAAAGGGTATCGGGCTCCCTGGATAGCAGGTTGGCCGCTGGTAGTGAATCATGGGTACAGAGGGTTATGTGAGCTATAGTCTAAACTCCTGAAAAGGGAGTATGTAGGGGATTATATAGGGGACTACTATAGAGAATATTAAGGGGGAAACTAGGAGTTTAGACTAGAGCTCATGTAGAGGCATACTGGGTTATGCAGGGGTTTCTGCGCAGACCTCCCGAATACCCATAACGTGTATCCTACAAAACCCATTCTTCTGGGATGCTGTTCAGGAAATTAAGGTAAGGTACCATATTAGGAGTATACAGTAAATGGTGGGGTTTACGTATTCTTTTTTTTACAAGGTTCCTTACCAACAACCCATTATATATATATACACCCTATAGTCCCAATGATAAACCCTATAATCCTTGTAGTTTCCATTTTCTTTTCCATTATCCCAATTCTTTCGTGATTGAAGTTTTTGGCGATCACAATGTTAAGATATGATGGATGCCTGCGTGCCATCAGCATCTTTCCAGCCTCCGCTTCCATATTGGGCGTGAGGGTTTATGGTTTAGGGTTTAGGGTTCAGGGTTTAGGGTTCCCTGTTTGGGGTTCAGGGTTTAAGGTTAAGACCCTAGAATACTCAAACCCTAAACTCTCAACCTCAACCCAGCCCCCTTAAATCTGGGGCAACCAACAACAGAAGTTCTCAAGAAGGGACATTACCCAAGCCATTTTGCTCCTGAACACCCATAGCCCTACGTGGCCTTTGTATACCCCGCAACCATAGACCCAGACCTACTGGGCCCTACCAGCAGCTCTGTGCTATTTTGCAGGCAGATCAGAAGAGTCCGCCCAAACCTCAGGAGGGCCTTAGCACTTACTTGGGTCATGATTGGGGTTATAGCCCTAATCATGTAGATTATATACGCTGTTTTTTTTTTATTAACCAGCTATGAAGGGATTATCTCAATTACTGGGTTGTTGTTAAGGGACTTAAATTAAGTTACCATTTGCCATATTATGGCTATATATCAGAAATGGGGATTCCTTGTTATGGTAGCTTAGTGTACGTTCCTTCGCAGCAACCCAGATTAGCTGCTTGCTGGGCAGGGAGCCCATTGTCGAGCATCCACATGAGGTAGGCATTTATAATGGCTCCTGGAGAGTGGGAGGTGGGTTCTAAAGGGAAAAGCTGATGTGAGGACATACTCAGGGAGACCCTACCAATATAGTCCGCTTTAGGCAGATGGAATCTATAATTCTGCCATCCGAAAGGCATTCCTTAGCGTGCAGTCCTGACGCTGGAACTCAACCAGGGACGCTTTAAACCTTAAAGCCCTAAACCACTTAACCCTAAACCCTAAGCAAAATATTAACGAGCCCGAGCTAACTGGGAACGCAATGCAGGCTCCATTCAAACAGGACAGTGCTCTTCGTAGTGCTTCGTAGAGACCTTTTTCGAGTTCCGTGTTCGTTTGGGGGGTTTAGGGTTTAGGGTTTACATACCATGAATCCTTAGCAACCCGTGAAAATTTCATTCGGGCTTCGGGCTTTCGGCGAGCTTGGGGAGTGACATTATTGTACACTTATTCGTTTTGGGGGCTGTATAGCAGTTCTATAGGGTTAGATAGGGAACATGGAAAACCCTAAACACTAAACCCTAATTTATTTTTGTTTTGGTTAGTCGTTAGTGGTTAAAGTTAATGGAGAACCAAGTGGCAAAGAAACTGAAACATTAAATGGAAACTCGTATGTAGGCGTCAACCTTAGACCCGAAACCCTTAAACCCTAAACCCTAAACCCTTAAACCCTAAACCCTAAAACCCTTAAACCCTACAACCCTTAAACCCCAAATCCCAAACCCCTAGACCCTAAACCCCTAAACCCAAAAACCCTAAACCCTAATCCCCAAAAACCCTAAACCCTACAACCCTGAACCCCAAACCCTTAAACCCCAAAACCCTAAACCCCTAAACCTCAAACCCTAAAACCCTATTCATGTGCCTCCTCAGGGTTTTATAGGGGATTAGTTAGGGTTTAGGGTTTAGGGTTTAGGGTAGCTCATGTGCCTCCTCAGGTCTTCAAGGGAGGAGAGCCCAGGTCGCCGACCGACGCTTCCTCGGCGGAACGCTCAGGGCTCAGACTGCCGGATCGGGGTTGAGAGGTTTAGTGCTTTAGGGTGTTTAGGGTTTAGGGTTTAGGGTGTAGGGGGTTTAGGGTTTAGGGGTTAGGTTTTAGGGTTTAGGGTTTTAGGGTTTAGGGAGTATGGGGTTCAGGGTTTAGGGGTTAGGGGTTCATAGGTTTAGGTGTTTGGGGTTCAGGGTTTAGGAGTAGATCTAGGCATAAGCTTTTCCTCTTGGCTCCTTGTGAACCCTGGAAACCTGACGGTTTAGGGTTTAGGGTTTGGAGCCGTAAGAAGCCTAGAGCAGTAAACATGCGGCTAATGCATTTCCCATTCTCCACCCTTTTTATGAAGAAGCCCCAACAGGACTCTACGGAAGCTACTGGAAATCCTGCATGACCCTAGGTACCTTGAACCTAGGGAATTGTGATGTTCAACCATACAAAGGTCATGCAGGTATCAAGAGTAATTCTCCTGGTGGCCGTGTTGGTTGTGGCAGCTTGTGTGTGTGTGTGCGCAGTATTCTTGCTTGTTCTTCGTAGGGAATATGGGAATAGAATTCGTATATAATCCCTACATTATATATTGCCTTTTGCCCTACTAGCCCTAAACCCCATAGAATATAACCCCTACATAAAATATTCCCTTATTCCCTACTAAGAACCAGTAAGGTATGAGAACCTGGAGTATGAGCTTCCCTGGGCTTTCTGACTTCCACTCTGCTTACTAGGTCCCTGCCCCTCCAAGTACGGTTCAAGCCCTTGCATGACTTTTAGTATACTATAGTACCAGTATTCCCAGGGTATAACGTACTTGGGGTCATGCAGGATTTTTGGTATCAACTGTACGACCCTACCCGAAGCCTCAAATTTGAACCAACAGCCCTTGCAGCACTAAAGCCAAAGCTAGCACCTGTCAGTCCAACGTCTCGACATACTCAGCCGCGGAGTCGTACATGACGCTGGGCGGCACTTGAGCTTTCCTCTGGCAGTTCTTTGAAGTTGTTTTTCTTGTTTCGCAGCGATTGGCTGGAGGGATTTGAAAAGTTTATGGCTAGAGATTCGTCAAGACCCTGCTCCTCTTTTTAGGGGGACTCATGGCTTCGATCTCATCAATCTGGGTGGTACAAGGAAGACCCTCATGTTGAGAAATACGTAAACAAGATGAACACTGAGATAGCCCGACAAAGGGAGCCTGTGTTTCTGTATACCAGGTACGCACTGCGACATGCTCAGGGTCTAGGGTTACAGGTTGAGGGTTGTTTCAAAATACGTGGAGCAGCATCCAGAACCCTGGTATCAACACGGTCGCCTCTGAAATCCCGAAAACATCTCAGGGGCCTACAGTGATTACATGGGCGTTTCTCCAAAAAAAAGAGTACGTCGGGGACACGAGGGAGAAGTGCGCCTGTAAGTGGTTCATGTATTGGAGTCTAGGGTTTAGGGTTTAG
>CAJNIZ010003037.1:0-24551 GCA_905231905.1 Symbiodinium pilosum | reverse complement strand
GTTTAGCGGGTTTAGCGAGTTTAGCGGGTTTAGCGGGTTTAGCGGGTTTAGCGGGTTTAGCGGGTTTAGCGGGTTTAGCGGGTTTAGCGGGTTTAGCGGGTTTAGCGGGTTTAGCGGGTTTAGCGAGTTTAGCGGGTTTAGCGGGTTTAGCGGGTTTAGCGGGTTTAGCGGGTTTAGCGGGTCTAGCGGAGCGCTGTCGCAGTTTGCGCGCGCAATGGGGAGATGTAGCAATTTCTGGTGGCATATTTGGCAGTAAGACCAGGATTCAATGAGCCCACGATTCAATGAGCCCTTCCCCGCATAGGCAGCAAACAGAAAAGACATACAGGCTCAGGTAAGCCGCCCAAAGAAGCAGCAACAACAGAATCATCACTGAAGAGCCCCCGAGTTACAAAGAGTCTTGGATGGCGGGTTCCATTGGCGAAGCTCCACTTCCGTGTGTTGTGACATGCATGACATGCCTCCTCAGGTACCACGTCTCGGGGATCCAGGTTGCCCCTAGGCCATGCCATAATCAGCACACTATTGTAGGGGCGGGTGCTGGGAATTCATCTGCAGCCGCGCGCAGAAAATGTCAGCAAACAGCTTTGAGGTAGCAGCACCCAAGGAAGCAAATCATTTCCTTAAGGCAGCTGTCATGAAACTGCATGATAGCTAACAGGGAACCCCACTCAGCTCTACCGTCCCCAAACTCACATGAAACCTCAAAGAAGGGTCCTGCGAAAATCACTGCCCTTGTACAGCACAGAGGACAAGAATACGTGAGTTGCAGCAGATGTGAGGATCCTAACAGAATCCCGACAAAAGGGCAGGAAGTTCTTGATCAGGACTCTATCTTCGGTCCTGCACCCACCCATTAGCAGTCTATAATAGGGGTCATAGTAAGAGCTCTGTATACTTATATTGAAGATATTATCCAATTGTTAATGAGCGGGGGCAGTACCCAAACTCTACAGGAAGGAGCCCACCCCCGCCCTGGAGGCCTTTGGGAATGCGGCCCATGGCCAGCTGCGGCAGGCATAGTTGAAAAGCTGATAATCACCAGGATGTCAATGACAACAAACATTGCAGTAAAAAAACATCTGAACTATCTGAAGCTGGCTGAGGTGGGTGGAACTCCTGTAAACGTCTCTCCTTAGCGGTGTGTCAGCAATTCGAAAATTCACGACCAATGCGGCTGGATGCGTGTGAATCAAAGCCGCTACAAACCATTACCACAGTGGGCGCCAACAACTTGGGGACCAACTTCTAGCATTATCCAACGTCAATAATCAAGGGCAGCACTTGGAACGCTCCATAGATTCCGGTTCTCAGGATCGAATCAACTTCTGGACCCTCCCTAAACAATAACAAGATAATCCTTGACCTTATGTATGTATATATATATATATATCATGCTACTCGCCTGCCAGCCGGAATGCGCCCGGTGCCCTAGAGCCAAAACAGCCGCGAGGGACGTTAGAGGGCATGGCGCATTTTTTTCCGACACAAATCGGCTACAAAACTGCAGTGTCGGCACTTGTTGCAGACCTTGCGGCTTGCGTTTACTCTCTTGGGCTAGCTACTCAAGGTCAGCTCACAAAGTAGTAGTAGTAGTAGTAGTAGTGGTAGTAGTAGTAGTCCTATATGGGCCCAACTCATCTAGCTCATGAGGAATCCCAAACCCCCACCACTAAGAGTGACCAGAGGCCATTGTGGTAATTGTGTAGAAAGAGGGAGCCAACACGACCCAAAGCAACTGAGAGTTTGAGCATGTTTGAGCAACCACGTGGGCCCTTCTTGAATGTGCTGACACATGGCGCCATACGTCTTGTTAGAGCCCCTTATGCAAACAGCAGTCAGCCGCATGATCTATGAACCGCTCATCTTGTCAAGTAAAAGGTATGCAATGCAAATCTGTACGTCCTGTGTGCTGCTGGGGCGCGCATGCTCAGTACCGCAAAATGACCATTGCATTGGTCACATTAGGCATGTAGCGGCGCTAGTTGAAATCACGTCACACACCTGAAAACGGCGGTATGTAACATAACGAAGCCAATCGCCGAAGCATGCAATGCTGCATCAACTCCTACACTATGCGTGTCCCACAATGAGATCTCAAGAGCAAGCCAATGAAATGACCAAATACACACACTAAGTCTTGACCCAGAGCTTTATGTCCCCGCCCTAAGGTTCAAGAAGCCCTTTTGGTTCTCAAGCTTCGGCAAAGGGGAGCCATGTGCCAACGTAAAGAACCAAGAGCTTCCGGCTGGAGGATCAAGTCGCATGTCGCCTGGGATAATGCTTCCCCGTAAAAACATGGGGGTTTCCTACAATTAGGGGTACCATTTTGGGACTATAGTAGTTTGGGGTCTATATTAGGGTCCCATTATTTTGGGAAACTACCACATGAAGCCAGCTTTGGAGAGCGCAGTGGGCTTTGCATCTCCGGTTTTGATGTTCCATGTTTGCTTCAGGGAATGCAGCGAGTTTAAGGCTTGTGGCTTCGTATTTAGTTTGTATTTAGTGTTTATGGTCGTGGTTCTTGTGGTTGAGATGGGGGGAGGGAGGAATCCAGATCTGTATGTATGTACGTATGTACGTATGTACGTATGTACCTATGTACGTATGTACGTATGTACGTATGTACGTACGTACGTACGTACATACGTACGTACGTATGTATGCATGTATGTATGTACGTATGTACGTATGTGCGTATGTGCTTATGTGCGTATGTNNGTACGTATGTACGTATGTACGTACGTACGTACGTACGTACGTACGTACGTACGTACGTACGTACGTATGTATGTATGTATGTACGTATTGTGTATGCATGTGTATGAATGTATGCATGTATGTATGTATGTATGTATGTAGGAATGTATGTATGTAGGGATGTATGTATGTAGGAATGTATGTAGGAATGTATGTAATAATGTATGTAATAATGTATTCAATGGAACTGACCGAAGAACAAACAAATAAAGCCAAAGACGATTCATTTTGCTACGTTCAAAACGGGCACTTCCACCAAAATCCATACTTTCCTGCACATTTGCACGTGTGGAAGGCATGAAACAGCAGAACATGGTCGTCATCATTATTTGCTGACAAGAGCAAATTTGCGCGAAAAATGCGTATCTGTTGAAATCTAAATCAATGCCAATAGGGCCCATGTAGCGGCAATGTTCTGGGAAGAGCCTGACGTTTTAAAATTGCCGTCGAGACGAATAATCTATTGCGTGCGATTTAAGGGTGTCAACATCCGTGCGCTTGCAAGGAGACCCACCCTTTTTTGAGAAATGAAGGAAGCTCATATGCTTCCTGGGGTTACCGCGGGGCCACGGACTTCAATAACTGATCCACCGCGCGACCGCCAGAATACTGTACACGTCATCCGGAGGCGGGACCTTATCTGTGTGCATCATCTTAGATCTCAGAGCGCGTTCAACTGCAAGACCACGAATGACAAAACAATAATCACGCCCACCTCCGAGCGCGGCCATACAGAAGTGCACCCACGACCACGGCCCAAACCACACTTGCTTCATCTGTGAGACATCCATGTTTCCATGCACCGATGTTCAAACCACACAGTTCCATCCATCTTCGGGCAATCTTGGAGAGCATTCAGGTTCCAGTTGTTTTACCGGTTGAATCCCAATCATGTCTGTGTCTGCTGGTACGTATGTTAGTTAGTATGTATCTCTCACAGGAGGAGGTATCACAATTATTACACATGAGCATGCCTTCTCGTATTCGATCAACGGCACAGTGAGAGAGCACCCAGTGAGCCTTATAACCTTTGTGTTGTTGCTGATTCTAGAATCAGAAGTTTAGATCCTTTGGCAACACTATGCAACACAGAGACTGCAAAAGAGGGTGAGAAAATGCCACCAGTTCGCTTTAAAGGGATTGCAAAAATTGCATGCGGAATAACTTCTGCAGTCATAACAAAATATCAATTTAATTTTGTTCCTGAGGACACCGCGCGAAAAGACGCGTCTGCCCAAGACTTCGCAAATTCCCCAGACAGAGGCTTGACGGTGCTTGCCGCATGCTGTCTGAAGCCCAGCAAATTCCATGCAAACTGAGTGACAGCGGAAAAGGCGATCAAGGGGGCGCCGCAATTCTAAAAAGCGCACAGAATGCGAGGCCCGTGTGCGCTGCTGCGTGCCTAAAAGGTGTTGGAGCATTGTTCCCCAGCAACAGTACGGGCCAAAAAAATAAGCAACTTGACAGACCCACTATCTTCCCCCGATCCCCATCTTTGCTGAGGAGGATTTTTGTCAGTGTGCAGGTCCGACTTTTTCCATTCAAGACTGTAGTTTCCATTTTCTTTTCCAGTATCCCAATATAACCTATGTATACCCATAATCCCTATATAGCCCTATATACCCCTTTAAATAATACTATCCTATCCCCAAGCTGTCTTCCCATCAGCGGTGTCCATCTTCTGGTTAGCAAACTTTGTTCACGCCCTTACTCTTGCGGAGCAATCAGGAAACCATGTGTGTAGCCCTATTGAGTGCAAAAATAACCTCAAACCCTAAAGTTGAACGCCTGAATCCCTAGTCCAGACCTCGAAACCTAACTGCCGTGAACCTCAACAGGCGTTATGGGGAAGAAGCAAAAGCACAGGGGCATCTCAGACTTTAGTTTTTGCGAGCCACAAAGCAGGGAGGGGTAATTTCGAACAGCAAAATGCAGCAACAAGAACTCTGCTCTGCGATAGCCAAAAGCAGAAAAGGCAGTGCTAAATACGCGTCCTGGATACAAAGCTGCAGGCACAGCGCTTTCCCGAGCTCCTTTTGTGAGGCCTTGGGATTCGTACCGTTGATAGGTACCACCCTGTGTGATCCAAAACTATGTTCCTTCTACCACCATTATTGCGAGGATTCATGCACATGTGGTCGTGCACGATTTTGCTCGTCAATAGCAAACATGGTATGTGGTGTGTGAACATGTCTGGGGAATCGAGTGGCAGGGCAAGTTCGCATAAACACCCAAACCACAATGCAACCATGCAACATGATGAATACAGCAACTTTGAAGAATGCTGAGTGAAAAACGAGGAGAAAAAGAACAGTGTTAATCGCAGTCCAGACATCCAAAAACAATGGATACTTGTAGCAATACCCAAGGAAAGAACCACAAAAAATGACGTGGAACAGAGACAAGCAGCATTCTAGACGACGAACGCATAACGACGATAGCAATGGTACCGGAACCAGGTAACGGAATAGCCGTGATGATGGGATCGGGAACGGCAGTGACAATCACCGTACTTCTGGACAAAAATGAAGCCACGGCAAGGCCATGATAAGAAGCAAAGATCTCTACTAGCCTTGAATACTAGATGTAAGAAAAAGTGATACGATGGACGCTTCTGCAATCATGGCAAGGGTGAAGGACCTCATGACTACAGGGCCAAAGAGATTGACGGAATGCACACCAAAGGAGACCGAGGACTAACGGATGCCGGCACTGCCGCAGTGCTAGGCCACAGTTTCTTCTTCTTGGATTATGAGTGAACCACTGTTTGATCCTAGATATTTTTTTGTTGAAGGCGTTCGGGGAAGAAAGTATGACAACTTTTATCAAAATTTCGTACTCAACTTCTGTTTGGTCCTGTTCTTCTTGATCCTGAAGATTTGCTGCACATGCTCTGAAAAGAAGACCCAGAAGATACCAGGCGTATCAGATCTACATCTGGTGCAGCCAAGGCTCAAATTCCGCTGCCTTCGTCCCAATCCGAAAAAAGAGCCGACCTCGCATAGAAATTGCCCGCAACCCGTTTACGCAGCGTGGAAATTTTGACCCATCCCTGATCAGGTAGTCAACTTTCCTTAGGCAAAGGAGTACACAGGACGAGAGGGCTTCAGGAGTGCGGTTGCGTACCGAAGGCTATTTGCATAGTCTCCTTGCTACTCCCTTATCTAGGTTCTCCAGTAAACTCTACATAATAAGGGTACCCTTTTTCCTACTGTCCTGTTTTAAAAACGGATACCCCCAAACAAAAAGGGGTACTACTGGGGTACCTAGTTCTCCCTGGAGCCAATCTGTGAACCAAAATCCTGAGGGCTATATAGGGGTTATATAGGGGATAGATTGGGGGTATATTGGGATAATGGAAAAGATAGTAATTTTAGTAATGTTAGATCTTTAGGCTATCAGGATCGGGGAATCGAAATTGAGGATGGCGATTGCAGGGGAGCAGTTGTGCTTGACATACGTCATCCAATGCTTGCAAAACTCCACAGGCCCTTCCTTGGCACCCTTCACAAGAGGGCCCTTTAGATTTTGCGCTGCAGCACCAGAAACTCCTTGCGGGAAACGATATGACATATCGTTTCAGGCTGCTCTCATTTGCACGCAAAACATGATCTCGGGCCCTGGACGCTACAACAACTTACTTAGGGAGACATGATGAGATGCTCTGGGAATCTTCTAATCCATTAGTTGGTGGTGCCTGAAAATGTACGTATATGGGGGTTTCCCAAAATTAGGAGACCTTTTTGGGGGTCCCTATAATAAGGACCATAGTATCTTGGGATCTATATTGGGATCCCCTCATTTTGGGAAACTACCATATACATATACACTTTATTCTACATCCCCAAGCAGCCTGAACCCAAAACCCCGAGCCACAGACCCAACCCCTGAGGCCCAAGAATTGTCCAGCAAACACTTGGGGGTTTCCCCAAAATTAGGGATACCTTTTTGGGGTCTCTGTAATAAGGAGTATAGTATTTGGGGGTCCATATTTGGGTCCCCTTATTTAGGGAGACTACCATTTGCACCTAAACACAATTTCAAGTCTCATGGGCCCCCCTGGTTCCTGGGTCTGGTTGTGTGAGTTGCTAAGCTAAAGCCCTTGCAGCTCCCGGGTATAGAAACCAATTGCACACAACATGCTAAAAAGATTCCAAAAATGCCACGATTCCGTCAATTTGAAGATGGCATCATCACCAGCAGGTCTGTGGATTCAAGCTCGGAGTCTCGAAAAAGCCGTGCGAGAAATTAGAGTGCCTGGGCTATATGCAGCATGCTGAAGATTGAGATGTAAAGAAGTGGGCTGTTGGAGGTCTGTTATGCTCAAGAGCTATGGTTGATGGCTTGGGGGGACTATGTTGGGGAAGTTCTTGATGGGGTTCTTGTACAGCTGAATTTACGGAGTGGATGACAACGCTAGCGTTCTGTCTCAAGTCAGGGGTCACGGAGGAGAGCATGAAACAAAAACATACTATGGTGGTCATAACTTCTCATCGAAGTGAAACATGCTGTCCTGAAGCAGCCCAGATGCCGCATCAACCGAAGAAAAACTTGGATGGCTTCCACTCCGAAACGACACTCGCTGGTCCTGAAACTTTCCTTGCCTCTGTCTGCTGTGCACCAAGCAAGCTGCAAACCTCAGCGAGTGAAGGATCCAGATTTGAGCACTTGCTCCAATCTTCTTCTGCCCGCAGTGAAATTGTCTCAGTACCTCAATGCATCAATCATCAAACGAAGAACTCTTGCAGATAGCCATCTCCGACAAAACGATGCGCCCAAAAGAACCTCGGCAAACCTCGCCAAATGTCTAGCTTCAAGACCTGTTCGTGTGTTTGCACAAGGCCGAAGACAAGCTTGTCAAACCAAACGCTGGGGAGGCAAAGGTTCTGCTTGGACACTTCCATGGTGACCTTCATGGCCCCCATAGCAACGCACGAAACATCTGAGGCATTCAGGAGCTTAGGAGGCTAGGCTGGACCAGCCGTGCTAGGAAGCGTGGACAGAATCAAACCCAAGGTCTGCTGCCGACATTGCTGTTCAGATCGTACCTCCCGTTCAAGCTAAGTTGGGGAGCCATCGCGCATGAAGGGTTCAAGAGTCTGTGATTACAAGCTTGGACGGACTGAACTACCGAAAGGCGGATCCTTGGAGGCTTGTTGCGAACAGGAAGCTGCCAGGGCTCTAAGATCTGTAGGCCTTTTGGAGTTGGACCTCCCAGCTTGGCGCTCAGAGCGCTCCTGGAGTTTGCCAGATCCTCGCTGACCTTTTGGAGTTCAGGATTTTGAGTTCTGAAATGGCCCTTGCACTCAGCAACGGAGAGTTGCCAGGGGCAAGTCTCTACTTTTACTGGCTGCATAGCTCCTGAAGCTGACGAAATCAAGAGGCCAATGCGTACAGCAGCCAAAGAAGAAAAGCAAGCATGATCTAGGCTCATCCCACCGCGGCACTGAAGCAATGAACCCTTGACTCTTTGCATCCTTTCCCAAGATGAATAAAAAACACTTGAGGGGTTAAGGGCCTAGGCCGTTTTGTGGATGCAGATATCTGCAGCGTTGCTCGTCCGCGGGCGAGTTTACATCCAGTTTCAATCCGCTGCTTCTTTAATTTCGCAGGACTTTGCGTGGACTGAAGCATGGCATAAGAAAGGCATCTTAAGGCTAGGCATGGTGCTCTGAATTTGATAGCGGGTTATTGCCACAAGGCTGCGCTCAGCCAGGCCGACAGCCAGTGACCAAGTCCAAGCAAGGACTGACGGAAACTGCGACTGAAAATGCCTTTGCGATCGCGGATCAAGGCTGGCCACCATAAGCAGAAAACTGACTGGCGCAGCCATGCAGCAGCTCTCGATGATCACCTGCAAGCGCAGTGACCACAATGGTGAAGTCAGCATCACATGGCTGCTGCATTGTGCAGCTTTACTGGGCGCTGGAGTTGCAAACTCTCGAGGCACCAGGCCTGCACTACGTCACTACGTGAGATTCCAGGGCTTTGCCTCCACTAGCGACATTGAAGAAAGCAGCTGTCCTGGACAACAGCACACGCCGTTTCAGCTCTATATCTCAACTTTGAGCACCAAAGTCCGCTGCAGCAGCTGCAGCAAAAGCAGAGTTCATGAGCTTGGCATCACTGCAGTCGCAGATGCTGCTCCGCTTGCTGTCTCACGGATCTTGGTCACCCTGCCGAGATGACCCTAAAGATTCTGAGATGAACGAGCTTGAGGACCACGCAACTGGATGGGCGAACGACATGGGGGAAGGCAGATTCCACACGCCCCG
Organism: Symbiodinium pilosum; assembly: GCA_905231905.1. Classification (NCBI taxonomy): domain Eukaryota; class Dinophyceae; order Suessiales; family Symbiodiniaceae; genus Symbiodinium; species Symbiodinium pilosum. Next base: position 15,516 of record CAJNIZ010003037.1, on the reverse strand, counting down.
GGCAGACCACGCAAGACTTGGCGTAAAGCTCGGCGGCGCAAACCCAGAACTGCGCACCTGAATGAAGCTACAGCTACAGAGATCAGAGGGGCCTTGCAGCACAGCAGCACCGAGCACCGCGGCAGCCATGCTCAGGATTCCTGACAATTTTTGTTGTTGAAGCTATCCGCTGAGGTTCCTCATACTGGGGTCTCGAATTGCGCACAAAATGTGGAGGTTTTGTTGCAGGCTCCAGAAGATGCCTGGTTTTGCAACCGCGGAGGATTATAGGATCCTTGCCAGCATTTTCGAGAGCGCAGTTAGGCTCCCGAAGGGGTTGCATGTTAGTGTCAATCCATGGCGGGCCTGGTATGGACTTGCTTCAAGCAGACGATCTGCCATCTGCAGCTGGGATCAACAAGAACGTAAGCCAAGTAAGCGCTGCAGCTCCAAAATCATCAAGACTTTCGTTGGGGAGGCGATGGTATTCAAAGGGCATCCTCAGACCTAGGACCCTGGTGTTGGCCACCAACGGCCCCCTGCATGCGCACTGTGCGTGGCGGTGCACATCAAAACTGGCCTAAGACAGGCAAATGCTTGCGGGCTGCCCTGGAAGACTTCCGACCGTTCAGAGGGTGAGGCGGTCCCAAGCCACATGCAAATCACGTGTGCCGTCCTCAACTGCGTGGGTCTTGTCTGGCTGCCCTTTGGAGCGTGCATCCTCCTCTCTTGGCAACACAGGACCCCTAACCTTGAGAAGCGCTCGCCCTCTCTAAATTTGCATCCGTACGTTAACCTGAGGTTCATGATTAAGGACGTCACCACCATGAGCCTTCCGACCCTCACGGTTGCCTAAGCCCTGCACATGCGAGCCTCCAGCTCAACAACTGTGGTCAGAGTGCTCTGTGCAGGTTGGCCCAAGCCATGCTAAATGGAGCCTGCAAAAGCTAGGACCCCCTTGTGGACACAATTTTAAGGACTCCCCGAAAGCTGGCTGCACCTTTCAACCCTACTCAAGGAATGTTTTCACGGCACCTCGTATACAACCCTTGGTTTTCCCTGAAGGTTTCGCGTTCAGGGAATGATGGCTGACAAAAAAAGAATCCGGTCAACGAGGTGTGTATTAAAGTAAAGCGTGACTAACATGTGCTGCTTCCCAATCTTAGGCGTTCAGCTCGCTTCCCTGCAAAAAATGTTCACCAGTAGTCTTTTCAGGTCACTCCGGGATTCTTGCATGCTGGCTCCTCGGGCTTGCAGGCAATTGTCTTGTCAGAATGGTGTCTGCCATTTTGGCTGCAATCAGCTGCTCTGCTTCCAGAGGCATGAGATGCATGGCCCTGCACAAGACTTCGATTGGGCTCAGTTTCAACCTTCCAAACAATTGCGTGCTGCTGCGATGGCACTTCGCAGCTGTCCAGGCTTGGCTTGCCTCGCCTTGAGCAACATCTGAAGTTCATGTTAACGCACATGGGCTTTGGGTTTGGGGAGCTAGGTTTTTGGATTGAAAATCTGTCTTGCAATTGCACCAGCCCACGGGTGCCACTGTTCATGCACTTGTACATTTTTAACGCATCATGAAACACCCGAGGATTAGGCTTTCGCAGGAACAACGTCTTGGCAGCGAGTGGATGCAATGCCTCAGAAAGTTCGGAGAAAGGTGACCCTACGCAAACCCACATCAACCATGTGCCAAAATCATGCAGATCCTTCTTTTTAGGATCCTCTAGCTGTACTTTGACCCCGAAGCCGTAGGAGGGGAAGGCCCACATTAAGGTTCATATCCTGGTATTGACCTGTAGTCGGCACCTTCGTTGCGAATAGCTGGCCCCCCTTGCTCAATGATGAAACCCCTCACTCTCAGGAGGTGAACATGGCAGGATCCTTTGCACAGAGGCCCGGTTATGTAGGGGTTATACAGGGATAATGGGAACGAAAATGGACACTACTACAAGAAGGGGCCCATACGCAGTTTGTCTCTTCAGCGGAAGCTGCTGGCCTTGAAGCATCAGGCTCAAAGGCTCTTGTCAACGGAGGGCTCGGTGAAGCTTGCCCAGAGACGGGTCAGGCTACTGCACAGTTCATACCGGACTTCAAAACATGTGTGGCTCTGTGCAGTTTAGAGCTTTGAAGGACTTGTGCGGTATGGCCTCTTTTTCAAATTTCCAATCCCCAGCTTGCCCAACTCAAGCCTTTTTCTCATAGCGAATGGTTACAGAACCCCTGCTGCATTCTCAGCCCTATTTGGACGTTCATGGGACTTAGCCGCTACGTGCTGGGCAAACTTGGGGAACCCTACTCAGCGCCATCAACTTCCCAAATAGAGACTCAAGTTGGCTTTGGGTCTAGGATGTAGGACTTATGGTTTTGAGGTGCAGTGATCGCCGATCATGGAAGAACCGCCATGGGTTTGCCGTGTTGCTGGGGGACCTTCTTGTGTAGATGCCACTTGCTTATTTGCATATTGGGACCCTACTTGTCTGTTAGATGTGCGGATGGAACATCTACTACAATTGCAAAGGTGGCAACTGCTAAGCTGCGAAGGAGGATAGCACGAAGCGCCCTTGCCTGGAAAAGACGCTGCGAGGACGCTGTGCCTTGTGCTTACTGGGGCCTTAGCTGCAAGTGTGGCTAGAGCGGTGGGACAAAGGTTGGTCAGGAAGTACGAAGATCTCCTTCCACACAGCTCCAACAACAAGTGCGCAATTCCAAAGATCAGCCTCCTCGGCTGCAAAAACTTCTACTTCGCAGTTCTAGCACTTGCAGTTCTCGCAGGGTACCCACCTTGAACAACTACGACCATGATTATGAATTCTGGCGGGTGCTATGACGCAGCCAACTCTTAGTCCCCCTGTTGCATGGCTTGCAGAAGCCTCGAAGAAACTCCCTCAGATAAGCCAAGGCCTATGCCAGGCTTGTGACAAGAAAGGTTTGGTCTTAAAACCAAACAGAAATAGAAAGCAGTCGAGTGCTCAGCATGCAGGGTGAAGAGCGGCCTGGCATTTGCCACATACGACAGGAGGCCCAGATCCACGTAAAGGTGTCTTTGAACTGGCCCCGATCCTAAGCGGTAGAACTCAGACCCTAAGCAGGGAACCCTCGAACCGCATCACATTGTTGCTTGGCACCATTTCTTCGTGGTTTCCCTGCACCTGGGGAGCGGGCTAAACTCCACACACGCTTACGCACCCGTTTTGCTGGAAGCCGCTGACCCAGTTATTTCTGCGATCTCTTAATGCGGTCGGCCGCCAGGGTGGGCCATCATATGCGTAGGCTGCAAGTTTTGTGAAAGTTCCTGAATCAAAACACTGTAGGTTCAAGAATTTGGGCCCTGCCCTTCGACGGATGACAGGAGTCTCTTTGACACTGGGGCATTGTCAAAAGCAAGGCCCGGCCCTCCATGAACACCTGGCACAATGGGCAGAACCTGGCAGAAGTCAAGGCAAAACCGTGGTACAAATCCTAGGGCGCAGCATGCCGGCAGGAGCTTCAGTCAGCAATTGCATCGATCCTCGCGGAGGTGCATGAGGCATCTGCTGCAATATAAGGAATTGAGTGAGTGGAGTTGAAGACGCGTGGGGTTCAGGTCACCCTTCACGCTCTTCCTAGTCTAATGTCCCAATGAGAGCCCCACAGCCCGAAGCCCAGAGGCTTCCAATCCAAGTCCAAGAGACGGTCGCCAGCGCCTGGGACGGCAATGCCATAGAGGACAAAGCGAGAATACATCCGGCAGAACCTCAAGGCTGCAGAATACAACGTTGCCAACGAGCTCAAAAAAAAAGTTCCATTCCAAACACTCACAAACCTGCAACAGAAACCCTACACCCCAGACCCTACATGAAAACAAACAGATACTTTATCAGGCTCAGGGACACTCACAGGCCAGGGCAAGGAGCTGGAAAGGATGCTCAGCTTGTCTTCAGGTTAAAAGGTCGCACATTAAGGGGCTTGAGGGATCTTAGGAGACGAAGGCCTTAGGGGAAGGGTAGCTCAACTCAAGGGGCTAGAAAAGTATAGGGGATTTAGGAAGCTTAAGTTAAGGGGTTTGGGCGGTTTGGGCTTCAAGAGACCTACCTTAGATGTGGGGACGGACTGCTAAATGCTTTGCTTGGGCTTCATGGAGCTATGATTGGGGGGCGCATCTGAAAACAGTTTCTCAAAGACGTGCCCAGAAAGGTTTTTAGGTACGACAATCTGCTCGCTTGGTTGGCTTGGAAGCAGCGGCGTATCCGCCCGGAAGCCGGCTATGGCATAGGCATTGGCAGGCTTGCCTTCCTCCACTTCCAGCAGCTCAAGCAAGAGGCAAGTCACGAGGCACAACCCACCCCCTTGTCCAGCAAGTCCCTTCTCTTTAGGCTAGGGGCTAGCCCACTGCATGACGCAAGTCAAGATGCCCGAGTCGGTGTCAGCCTGGCGGAGATGGGATTACCGAATCATTGCCAGCCTGTACGTTGAAACGGTGTAAAGCCAGAGGGTCAGGGGCTTCAAACTTAAAGTGCCTCCTCACCACTGCACTGCCAGCAATAGCAATGACGGAGGTGGAAACATCACCGCTCCAGGAGCTGGCCTTATACTATTCCTCCGCACGCTGCTTCCCCAAAACATCTCCTTGGCAGGACTTCCCTCATACATATCCCCAGATGAAGAGCCACGGAATGTCGCGACCCACTCCATGCACTTCTTCACCGGGCTTTCAACAGGTGCTACGGACAGCTTCACACGTGGGTCGGTGTAAGGCCAGGATCTGGATGCGGACTAACTAGGTCAAAGGGACTCATCCGCATAATGCTCATGTTGCTCTACAGCCATTGGAATGAAGCTTCATTGCAAGCTGGGCTGCGCTCCATTACTGCCCTTACACAATGGCTCTGAGCAAACCTGTCACAGCAAGCCGACCGCTAGCGAATCTTTTGAATAACCCAAGTTTCGCTCCACCGACTCTTTTTGGGCAGCACGGCGCAAAACAAAGAGCGAAGGCATGAACAACCTCACTGTGACATCCATGCGCTGTAAGGCTGCACACTTTCTGCACTGACTTGCATCAGCAAGCCATGCTGGAAGTGGGTGGTGCATTACTGTGATCGTGCAGCTCTTATTCAGGGAGTTGTATGAGAGAGCGCGCGGGATCCTCCCAAGCCTTGCTTAGATTCGGTTCGGAAACTCGCAGCACGCAAAATGTCTGTAAGGAATTGTCGCCAGTCCCTCAGCGCAGCCGTACTCATATGAACAGAACGATTCACAAGGCATCTGGGAGGACACTTAGAACTGCGTCGGCCATGGTCCTGAACAAGCATAGTGTACTGAAATCATCTCTTTCGAAGCGCTGGTGCCCCGATTCCGACTGTGGCTGCCATGGCAAAGACTTTATGGCAGTAATCTCTACGCATCCCTATATATCCCTGCCTAGTTGTCCCTATATGTCCCTATATCTCGATGGCAACTGCTTCAAAGCCCAGAGCCTGGTAGTCGCTGCAACTACAGGTTTTGGGCAGGGCGCATCCTCTCCGCTGAGCTCGATCCTTGAGCTCAGAACAACCCATCTGCTGACTCACTGTGAGCAGAACTCAAAGCCTCTAGTTTGCTTGTTGGACTGTGGCAGACTTGGTTGGCTGGTACATGATGACGTGTAGAGTGCCAGGGCGAGGAGCGTAGAGACGGTAGCACGGCAAGGGAAGCCGCACCCCTGACGTGTTGCAACGGAGGCAATATGGTCAGCTGCAACTTAGGCCCTAGGCACTTCCAAGTCCCAGCAAGGACTCAGCCGCACACAGCTCACCCAGAGCTTGACATATCAAATGGTCAGAGCCTACTCAGCACAGTGTGGTCTCTCGCCTCTGGACTGCATCTGATGCTTGTAAGCTGCTTGGCGAGCTTCAGAAGGCAGACGCGAGAAGGCAACCCTCGAAAAGGGAGCTTCTAGCTCACCTGCTTTTGAATTGCCTCAACGAGCACCCCCGTCTCGATCATGACCATATCCCTCAAGACACAAGACATGGGGCCTGCGCCGCTTCCTTTCGTGGCTTCCGGCTTCAAAAAAACAGTGAAGCCTCAGCAGAGGGATGTCCTGACAGCTTGGGCGTGTTGCGCCACGTTCATCACTTCTGCCCAGGGGAGTTTGACTTGAAAGCTTGTCATGTCTTTCTGCAAAAACTTTTGTACCCCAAGGTTTTAAGCGCGCTGGAGGTTTTAGAGGAGCTTGTGGGGTTGTAAGGGATGCCCAGCCTCCAGATGGGTGAAGCATCCTGATGACCTTCGCTTGCCATCCCAGGGAGTGTTTGATCACTGACTGCTAGGGTTTAGGGTTAGGGCTCATGCCAATGCACTTTGCCTGCGCAGGCATGGGGAAATGTGGGCGATGCCTGGCCTTGTTTCCATCTACAAGTCAGCGGAGCGCGGAATCAAAATGACCCAAGCTCAAGTCATTTTCAAGAGCAAATCTGTTGGTCATTCATATAAGAGGCTGGTGCTATGGCATCCTGACATTGCATTTGGTTCAACCCAGAGTCCTTGCAAGCATCACAGTGGATTCCGGTATCTATGCACGCTCCCCATGCCAGGACCATGCGAGATGCATCTGCTGCGACTTCTTGACTCAGGAAGCGTTGATACTTAATTCCGCTGCTATTGCCCGATGCCCGACACTCTGGCATGGAAATCCGGCAAAGTTTCTTCAACAAATGGTATGAATTCCGAGCACTTTCCGCAGCATGACAGGTCAAGCTAGACAAGAACTGAGTCCGTACATACCGGGCTTGGCTGCGCCCTTCCTGTCACCAGGAAACATCGCCGCAAACTAAGGTCTGCAAGTCTTTTGTGGAGCCGTGCTTTGAATTCAAATGTATGGTCTCCAAGGACAAGATGCCCTCAGACCTGTACCCCTCATGTGCGGTTCCTTACTTGAGGCACTGCATCAGTTGCCAATTTACAATAGGTTCGCCAAGAGTTGTTGTAAGCCCGGGTGTACTGCCTAAAAGTTTCAACACCCAAACTGCTAGGGTTTATAGGTTTCAAGGATTGAGAGCAAAAATTGTAGCACAAACTATGCACGGAGTGCGAATGTCAGTCCTGGGTCATAAGTGCAGCTTGCTGAAGGTGCGTGCGGAAGCATTGCCGCAGCCAAGGGCCCCTGAGTGAGGGTTCATGACAGCCTCATTCTGAAGGAACTTCCGCAAGACACCTCAAAATAGGCTACAGATACCAGAAGCTGGTCTCCACTCAGGGCTGCTGTGTCATCAGTCAGGCCTGGGACCTTCTGACCTTCATCGCTCTGCCGATTTGGCCATCAAGCATTCTGTGAAGCGAGGAGACTTGGAATCTAAGCCACACAAAGTTATGCACAAGAAATCACAAATACATTGTTGGGTGTTGGGATGCTGGCAGCAACAAGGCAGGCCTTGGGGTTTTAACTAGATGCTATGGGCTGAAGGGTTCTGTGCCTGAGCAGCTTGTACAAGAGCTTGTCGTCCGAAACCCGAAATCATGACAGCATCCGCTACGACAAAGGAGGCATCATGTGCTTGCCCCTTGCTGTGCATCTCATGACTAGGTACGCGTGAATACTTGAAGCCTCTTTCCGGAAAAAAATGCGGCGTTCCAAACGCGACACCACATTGTGAGGCTGAGGTGTATTGCCATCAATGGTCCTTTGCAGTACGGTCGAAATACCTTTTTGTTGAGACAAGCCATCTGATTCTTTGCAAGTCTGGCACAGGGCTGGGTTCGCAATCATCAGGCTGAAAATGCCGCTGTCAGGCTGAGGCTTTACAAAATGCTGGTGGCCCTCGGATACTGTTTATAGCTGCCCTGGCAGTTAAAACCGTGGCAAGTTCACACAATGAGCTTTCAACATCCATTTGGCTGTTCCTGATAGGGTCGTCGCCTGTCGCTGCCGTCAGAACTTGGAAGCGACCTGCTTTTGTGCGACAAGCTGCAGCCCACATATTCTAGCTTGCCTGGTTGAGTATGTGTCACAATGATGACTACTTGTTGCTTGGCAACCTTTCGAGGATCCTATCATATTGGGAGAGCTATAGGCTCTAATCTTGGCAAATGCCTTCTCAAGTACTCCAGGTGGAAGCACGAACCTTGCAGCTTCACTGATCTTGGTGGAGAGGCAAGCGTCAGCAGCCTCAGCCTTTTCAAGGCGCATTGGCTTGCAGCTGCTACTGAAAAGCACAGTTTACCCCCGGGCGTTCTTGCATCTACTTCTTCTGAACCCTGGTCGGGCGGTGCCCTGTGACCTTGCCTAAACCCCGCTCAAGAGCTGCGAGGCGTGTGGCAGCGTGTGTGCACGCGGTGGGGAGGAAGTAGGATTCAGGATTTATCCCTCCAAGGTCTTGCAATCTGAAAGCTTTGTTGAATACACTGGGCTATGGCAACATGCTTATCAACCAGGGCTGGGCTTCGGTGGCCCGTCTGATCTAGACGCAACAGGCTTGCGCCGAACAGTCTTCTGCAAACGATTCGGTAAGGGGGATGGGTGCGTAGCCTTCACATCCTGCCGCCCCTCTGGAAGAGCGACAAGTGTTCCAAGTCGTCGCTCGCAAATGAAAGCCACGAGGGTCAGACGGCCATGGCGCTGACCCTTCCTTCTCTACAGTTTGGGCAGGAAGTTTGCGATGCGCTCTAAGGGGTATGAATTTCAACAACTTCTCCAAAACTCTTGAGCAGAAGGCTTTTCAGGACTTTGCTTAAATGGACCATCTGCTGCAAGTTACCCCACAGAAATTCCATCATGAATCCTGTTTCCTGCTCAGGAAAAGGATTCGCTTTCTCAGTTATCTCCACGGAAAGAAGTAAAACGTGAAGGACCACTCACAACAGTCCCCATGCGTCTTGTACAGCATTCAGGACACGCTACTCCGATCGCCAATCAGGACCTTGTTCAAGTTGCTTAGGCCCCTAGATCATTCACTAATATTCACCATTCACCGCTGTGCAAGGGTAGTTGCTGCAATTATGTTCCCTCACATGAAGGGAACCATTCCTGCGACTCAGGGGGGTATGGCGGACTAGGGTTTGGGCATGCGCATCGGACTCAGCAGGCATGGCTCGTGAGGGCTTAGGGTTCAGGGTTTAGAGGAGCTAGGGCCAAATAACAAGTGACAGCAGATTGGAAAACGCAAGCTAGTCCGTACCTTTCTGTTACTCTTCATATAACCTGGCGCTTGAACGATATGAGTTACGAAGGTCCCAAGGGGTGTCTATTTTGTGCGGTCTAATCAAATGAAGATAGGGGATAGCATAGCTCATTCTTCAAACTTCTCCATGACCCTGTCAGTTGCGGAGCATATTATAGTACATTATAGCATGCTGACGGAGTTCTTGACAACTGGCGTCTCGCTTGTTACAGGGACTTAGCAAGCAATGCATGGTTCTTGCACACCCAGTCCCCAAGCACAAAAAAAACTATTCCTTCAGAGCCGAACAATCGTAATCTCGATCTGAGGTCTAGTAGCTAGTAGAGTACTATAATCAATATAAGGAACCTCTTGAACCTCAGAGGTCAAACCCCAGACCCTGAGCCCTACAAACCACTATACAACCACAGTTTCCATTCATGTTCCATCGTCTTTTCCATCTGATTCTCCATTAATTATTGGGGCCCCACGGAAACACCCAATTCTGAATTGTGAATCTTAAATCTCAGGCTGAACCACGACGCCAATGATGTCCCCACATCTACGGCACGCCACCCCCTTCCTGCGGGGTCTGTGGTTTCCAGCCATTCAGATAATAAATCAAGGAACCCTGCGTCCACCCTTCACACCTCCTTGCTACCTTCATGCTGAGGTTGGCCCTTGCAAGACAGGAAGTTCCACGTAACCTATCTCAGAATCTAAGAACTTCTCACGCAACTTTGACCTTTGAGCCAAAGTAAAGCATGAACAAATCCTAGCAGTTCAGGATGCGAAGATTTCGCTTCAAGATTCCGAAGCCCTCAACCTCCCAAACCCTAACCCCAGGAGCCCAAGCTGGAAGCCAGGCCCGAGATTTCTGTGCATCAATCAGTGTAGCTGAGGAGGTCACCTAGGCTCTTGCTGGCTTTACTGGGTAGTGCCCCTACGCAAGGTTCAGGGCCTAGGACCTAGGAGTTTAAGTTTAGTTGTGCTTATAAGGGCTTAGCCATGGCCAGGGTAACACTAAGGGCTTTGCATATTGATGCTTTGACTCTTAAGGAACTTTTGACAGAGTGGAGACAGCATCCAAGGCATATGGGAGTTTCTCAAAGTGGAGAGGGGGCCTGCAAACCCAAGCGACATGAAGGGATCATAAGGGAATCTGGGGGAATGCTCTTGAGGATATAGGGGTTCTTCGAGAAATATAAGGTTGGGTCCGACATTGCTCCACCTTCTGTAGATACAACGGACATCACGAAACTCGTAGCTGTGCGGAGACATCTGCACTTAGTTCGAAGAACAAACCACAGCCTTCTGGTTGTGGATTCTTCACGGTTGCGTGCGTCGCTTGGGCAACGAGATTTGGGTTGAGGCTTAGGATTCCAGTGGTAGTGTTGATACCTCCCCATTAAGAAGATATGGTTTGGAATCAATTGAGGAAACCCTAGATGTTACATCGTCATACTCGTGCAATGCATGCTCTGCCCTGCAAGGCACGCGCCTTGCACAGGACCAAGTTCGTCTCCGCGCGGTAGGAGTTCTGACCAGGACCGTTTGCTGACACAATGCTGGCTTGTCCAGATGGGAGCGGCTGTCTAGGGGGGCCTAATCTTGAGCAAGCCCCACATGAAACGCAGCCAGACTGCAAGTATGAACCCAGATCGGCTGCATGACCGCTGTTTCTGCTGCGAGCCCAAGCCTCAAAGATATCACGCATGCAGGGCACCAGGTGGGCCCGCTTGTCCACCAATACCTGCCAGGCAAGTCTCGAAGTTTGGGCTGGGCGTCAAGGATTGTCACAATTCATAGCCGACACTTCCTATTTTGACGCGTAACTGGGGCAGATATCGTTCAAGGCAATTCATCGAACAAGGACAGGTATGTTCTTTCGTCGAAGCTCCTAAACCCTAAATCCTAATCTCTGAAATCCGGAAGGCTAGTCACGACCTTCCGCAAAAGACCGCCATTAAAGCTGTAGAACCCTAAGCCCCTTTATGCTAGGTGCGCCTTGAGGAATTTCAGCGCGGAGGCATCAATGCCAGCTTTGCTGCAGACGGCTTCAAATGCTGCAGCCTGGCCATATCCAAAAGAAAACCATCCTACTACAGACTGATAGAGATTCTGGATGTCTCAGTGTTTACGTCCCGATGGAAGATTTTGCATGGACTCACTTCTGAGAAGCTCCCTGATCTTTTGTAAGTTTGCTCCAAACCCTACACCAAAAAATCCCAAACCCTAGGCCGCACCAGTCTCATATGAGACCGTTCTCCGCACTCCAACACAACAACATGAACGCCGCAACAGCACCGCGAAACAATTAACGGCCTGCATCTGGTGCAGGTGTCTGATCCGTTAACCCTGACCAGCCTTTGCAGACCTCCGACATGCATTTTTTTTCTCAAAGCTGAGCGTGTCCCACGCGGTGAAAAACACAAATGAATAAGAGGGTGGGGCATCCCATAAACACACAAGGACTACCGAAGAAGAATGAAGGTAATCATCCTTGGCTCATGTTCCCAGGAGCTGTGTTGAGGGCTTGCAATCCCTTCACAACCATCTGAGAAGATGAGCCCTCCGGGTGAGGTTTACTGACCTCAAGAGAACCTCAACCTCAAATCACTGAACTTTTCTTGGTCACTGCATGCGGCACCATAGATCAGAGGGGGCCTCAGATAGCTAGTTCTGAGCCTTGCTCTTAAGAATATCCACAACTGATTCCTGAACACAATCCTAAACCCAAGCCCAGCCGCAGCCCATATCTCAGTTCAGGCACAGCATGAAGAGACCAATCAGAATGCCTGTGCTAGTTCATACCACACCACTTTGAAAAATCTGGTCTTTGGATGTCTTGGGTGCAAGGTTTCCCTCGTACACGTGCCCCAACTTCGAGGCGTTTCTTCTTCAAAGTCTGACAATTCTCCGTGTGCCACTTGCTACTTTGCCCAAGACTTTACTTTCAGTGGCGAGAATGTGCGAATGCCAACCATTTCCAGATAGTCAATACGTAAGGTCTTGCATGAAAGTGTACTAAGCAGCAAAAGCATGCTGGCTGCTTGCACTGGCAACATATAAAAAAGGGCTAAACCCCAGTCTCTTTCTGGACTCAGAGGGCTGGATTTATTTTTCTTTGCTTGTGGAAACCCTTACTTGAATGCAAGCCCATCTACCTGGCACGGTGTTGAATAGTAATTGTTGCAGGGCGCTTGTATGGTCTGCAACCTCAAGCCTGTGTGCCGAAAAAAGGTCAAGAGCGCCCCATTTTCATCAATGTCATCATCGTCATCATCATCATCATCACGACAGTCCACAGCACCATCAGGACTATGAAAGGGAGGGAGGTTCTGTCCGCACGAACTGCGGAGAAGCTCCTGCATCCTTTTCAGCACGGATATCTCCAAACCTGCACCCTGGCAATCGCTGCATACAAACAACAGATCCCTATGCAATCGTACCTGCAACGCTCCAATGGCAACAGAAGGAAGCCACTTCCGGAAGCCTACTCTCTACGCAAGCCCCAAGAAACTGACGTAAAGGGACCGTATGGACCCAAAATTCATGATGAGACATACCTCCCAGAAACTAAAATGCAACCCTTAGAAACCCAGGTAGAAAAAGACTTGAACCTTTACAATTTGTGTTATGGAATGGAATCCTCAGACTAGGGCCTCCAAGAAGGGAGCCACAGCTCCGAGAATTACCTTTGCTAGTCAGTTTCCTGATGAAATGCCGAAATACTCCCTGCATCCCTCTCAGCCCCTGCTCTCCCTTTTCAGCCGATTGCAAGCCAAATGCTACCCTGCCTTGCAGGAGTGAGAGGTAGAACACATTCCATTCTCCATTCGTGGCATACCATTCCAGAAGCCCTCAGTCCTAAAATGTGTTGATGGCAGAATCTGTCAGACTGTGAAGTGTAGCAAGCTCTACGCAAACATGAAAATCCAGGGCTCCCTCCAGACCGCCGCACTTCCTACACAATCCCACAGAATCCATCTTTGCGCATTTCCCAGACAGGGATCTTTCGGGGATCTTTAGCTTACCCATCTGTGTATCTCCAACATCAAATGCATCATCCCGAAGGCTAGGACCCCAAGAGGTATTTATCATTTGTCCCTAGCCAGAACACGGCATCTATCAGCCCCCATATCCGTCTCTCGAGCGAAGAATCTCTGCAGTCAGAGGAACACCGATCAGGCCGTTGGATGCCCCAAGCAGATGCACTGGCCCACTACCTCCACAGGGCTTACGATTTTCCGGCTTAGCGGCCAAAGGTATATGCACATATCATCTGGAGCAGGGGTAGGCCGGGAGATCATGGGGATCCTTGTTGGTATTACTCAGAGGTTTTTAGTAAGTTGGAGAAGGATTTGGGCCTTGATCTCACAATGCCATTTTGGGGGCTCAAGTCCATGTAAGTGCTTTAGGCTTGAAAGGGTTACAATGCTGCAAAGGCGCACGTGCTTAGTAAAGGCGCATCACAACCGTGCGTCTTCCCAAGCTCATCCTCTAAATTCAGCGTTTCGGTTAATCAAGAAGAAGAGTGGGATAAGCACCTGCAGTTCCTGCACTACTGACGGCTGGCCATAGGTAAGCCCATGAACCCCTTTCCAAAATGTCTGTGGCTATTACTTATTACTGCTAATATGTTTGAGGCATCGGGCTATGTTATGACTAGTATCTGCATTTTGCTGCTATTCTTAATTACTGTTGATTTTATTAATGTTGCGGACGGGTCGACATCGCGTCCGGCCTTATGTTCAGCAGCTTCTCGTTAGCGCTCTGGTAGCCTTTTCTTCGTGGCCAAAAGGCGAACATGAGGGTAGCAATGAGCAATCGATACATGCAAATCATCTGCCAGGATCAGAGGTGCTAGACGCACTTGACGGGTCAGCGAAGCATGAAAATGGAGGAAGGACAACTTTAAGGATTTTGTCGTGACCTTGAACCCAGGACCCCGAGCCTTGAACAAATAAGACCGCGTTGGACCTAGAAATTACAAACTATGTTATCAGAAATCATGCCTTCTACAATTTGATGTTAACAACCAGGCAGACCGGATAAACACAACTGATGATCTACAATCATTTTTGCTGGCCTCAACAAGGAAACATTTTATTGGCAACCCAACTTTTATGCAATATGCATTGAGCCGGGCAAGGGCATGAAATTACCAATCTTTTTAAGGCTTTGGCAATGTCTTGTTTGCTCGTGGGAGCAACCCAGGAGTCCTTATTTATCCTGCTTTAAAACCTTCGACCCCGTGGCAGAAAGAGGAGACTTGAGGTTTCATTTTTCAATTCAGCTTCGCTGCAACGTCCACGACCATTGTCAGCGGCTGCATGGCCATGCGCTGCCAGTTTATAGCATCTTGGAGTTACTCTCATATTCACATTGAGTGTTGTTTTGTGCATATATAGGATGCTTGTACCGCGAGGTTTGGAGGATTGAATGGGGTCATTGGAGGTTGTAGATGCATGCGGCCTGCAGACCTCGCGCAGGCATTCTGCGTCTCTGCCATAGTATCTCAGAACCAGGTCTTGAAAGCAAGACGCTCACCATTTGTTGCTTTCTTCTAGGGCAGTTGTCTCGAGAAAAGTCATTTGGATAGCTCATGCTCGGGTAGAGGCTTGTGCATGCTTTGTGGCAGGTTTTGATGTGAAGCAGTGGTTCTCTTTTGGGGCCGTCTGCGGCAGATGTAGATACCCTGGTCGCATTCACCAAGAATTGCACAAAAAATTGCAAGTACCTCCATGACCTTCGCACGACGGCTATGAGCCTGATCATGCTGCAGGAACCTTTTGTTTGCAGCTTACAATCCGCAGCTGGCCTCTGTAACTCGACTTGCTGACTAGTTTGTGCACCAAGCTGAAGAGTACGCAAACTATACTGCCTCTACGCTATCTACGCTGATCCTGGGCCGACAAGATAGCAAAGTTGTGGCAGGTTTTCGGGCTTAGGGTCAGATTTGTTGCCCCCGGCCAAATACTCGCAGCCTGAAACTGTGGACCAAGTGCTGGTGTACTCCTTCGTGGCTCATTGGGTGTGGTCTGAGAACGGCTGGCTGGTGCAGTTGGGGGCACATGATTTCGCAGGATCAGAGCTTTGCAAGAACGACTTTGTTGTAGAAGTTGTTTGCACAACTGAGAGTATTTCTCATAGGTTGATTCCCGTTCAGGCGAGTTTACGCCGGCTTCTGGGATATGCGTCCACAGGGGTTTGGGAGCGTGATGTTGTGTTTGCTGGCTGCATCATAGCATCCTTTGTGGCATCCGTACCTGTGGCGCAGGAATTTTGATGGGCCATCTAGGCCTTCGTGTAGTTATTTTTCTTCCTGTTGCCGCTGAGGTTGTACTGCTGAGTCAAATTCAAGGTTAGCATGTGATCCTCCTATGGACGTCAGTCGGTTTTTTTTTTTTTTTTTTTT
>CAJNIZ010003036.1:101315-126256 GCA_905231905.1 Symbiodinium pilosum | reverse complement strand
ATATTCCTGCTATATTCTTGGTGTTCCCTATTTGGGGTTCCCAGTAGAGTCCCCTTATTTAGGGTATAATGGGGATAATGGAAAAGAAAATGGAAACTACTATAGTATAGGGTTTAGGGTTTAGGGTTTAGGGTTTAGGGTTCAGGGTTTATGGCTTAGGTTTACGATTGATCATGGATCTAGGGCTTCAACTTCCGGGCTCAGGGCTGAGGATTTGTTTATGCGGATTAGGGTCTAGGGTGTTGGCTATTGGGTTCCGGATACTTGCTCAGAGTTGAAGGTCTAGAAATCGAACCGTGCACGGCCTTGGGCGCTTTATGGCTTAAGGTGTCTTGGATTAGGGAATGGCTGTAGGGGCTGCTGCTCAAAGACCTCTTTAGCACGCAAGCTTCTAATTGGCTGCCTTGTTTTGGTAGCTGTTTGAACGGCTTGCTTACAAAAACAAGTAGGGAATACCTGCTGGACAGAAATAAAACGAAACATCCTCAGGCCATCATAGGGTAAGAGCCACAAAATTAGTGCAGGGCTTCAGGCATATCTTTCATCGGGAAGATTCACAGGCTACTCTCCACCTTAAACACTCCATTTCAGGTCCCGTAGTTGGTTCGGGTGTAGAAGGCACTGACGGCCAGAATTCCAACTGAAACCCTACACCCCTAAACTCTATTCCCTGAACCATCCGCCCCAAAACCCTAAACCCATAAACCCTAAACCCCTCAACCCCTAAACCCTAAACCCCCAAAACCCCTAAACCCTAAACCCCTCAGCACCTAAACCCCTAAAACCTGAACCCCTAAAACCTGAACCCCTAAAACCTGAACCCCTAAACCCCTAGACCCTAAACCTTGAAACACTGAGCTGAGGACAGTCAGATCCTCGATCTTCAAGTCTGCTATCGGCGTCTGCACAGGACATTCCCACATGGGTTTAGGACTTAGGGTTAGGGTTGAGGATTTAGGGCGTAGGTTTCAGGGTTTAGGACTTAGGACTTAGGGTTAGGGTTGAGGATATAGGGCTTAGGTTGTAGGGTTTTACCGTTTCCCGAAAAATTAGTTCACGGTCTGCCATACAGAAAATACAGGCTGAGCAGTCGTCTTCACATCTAGCATTCTCTGAGAAAAACTCTACAATCCCAATACATCCTGATATCCTCCCTATACAGCCCTATGCAGTCCATGTAATCCTTGAATCATTCCTGAGATTCCGTCTGCATGGACAGGCTGGAGGCATGCATGAAGATTAATCAATCGAGAATGACATGGAAAAAACTGCTTAGGGTTTAGGGATATGGCCCTCGCAATGGCAAACCGAATGAAAAAGGAATGGGACACCCCTAAACCCTAAACCCTAAACCGCAAAAGAAACCATGAAGTGGAAACTATGCTTGTTTAATGGTCTATAATGTTTCGGCGGGCGCTGAACTTCTCGCATCCCAGGGACGTGCTTTATGACAAAGTCCACGGCTTACCCGCGCGTTCTACAGAACTTTCGAACAGCTAGATACTGAACCCTAAACCCTAGAAACCAACATCTAATCATGGTGTCCATGGAATTTCCCACTGTGTTTTCCGTTACATTTCTCCGTTTTTGCAGGAATATGAGGAAACCCCGGACATGAACACTCTGTCGTGTATCTACTTCTTAGGGTTGGGGTTTACTGGTTATATTGGGATTATATTGAGTAATATTGGGGTTATGTTAGGGTTCTGGCTTTTGGGGGTTTTGGGTTTGGTTAGAGCTGAGGGTTTAGGGGCACAGTCCCAAATTCCAGGTACTAGTCCAATCCTCTACCGATCTAAAAGTTCAACTGCAGGCATAAGCCTGCAATCCTCTGTTGCCGGCCTAAACCCTGACCGCTAAAGCTTCCCCCTCCCATCTTTGCACTGTAAACCCTAAACCCTACACCAATTTCAAGCCTACACGCCTACGCCTGGCTAAAGGCGTTGTCCGCCGGTCTAGGGTTGAGGGTTTAGGTTAGGCCCCCAACTACTTACATTGGAATAATGGAGAACCGCATGCAAAAAAAAATGCAACATGAAATGCACACCGGGAACATATGGTAGTTTCCCAAAATCGGGTCCGCCCGTACAGACTGCAATAGACTATAATCCTTGTTACGGGGGCCCGCAGGGAAGGACCCTAAAAATTCGGAAGGCGGCAAGCCCTGAAAAAAAAAACTACACTAAAAAACAAAGTCCATTTTGTTTTCCACGTTCTTGTCCATGATTCTCGGGTACTGTCCCTAAACCCTAGAAAAGCCCTACATACCCGCTATATACATGGAATGAAGGTTTTGCCTACGAAAGGGAGGTCCGTTCGGACCTCCCCCCAGACTGACATGGAATCCCATCTAGCCCCAATTTACAAGGATCTACGGAGCCCCGTTGTTCAGGTTCCGCGTTGTTTCACTCCCTCACAACAACCCTAACCCCAAAGCCTACACCTAAATCCTCAACCCAAAGCCCTAAACCTAAACCCCACACCCCAGACTCTATATCCTAAACCCTAAACCCTAGACCCAATGTCCTAAACCCTAAACCCTAGACCCAATGTCCTAAACCAACCCTAAACCCAGAACCTGAAACCCTAAACCCTAATACCGAGACACGGACACGTTTCAGAAAGCTTCTGTGTGCTTTCGGGTCCTTGGCGCAGCCGGCGGGCTTTGGAAACCAAAAGGGGCCGTTTCAGCTAACGTACCTAGAGACCCCCAGGGATACATAGGGCGAAGCCCTCTAAGAGGCTGAAGAAACTTGCTTGCAACACATGAGTCATGCTTTCTGGTGGTTTAACTCGGTAAGCCTATGTGCTTGCTCTAGACCCTGAACCCCAAACCCTGAATACTACAACCCCAAAGAAACCCATAGCCTCAAGCCCTAAACCCTAACCCCATATACTAAACTCTACACTGGAGCCTATGGTATCCTTACTTAAGATACTACTCAAACCCCAAGCCCAAAATTTGGGGATTATAGTATAATAACAATGCTGAGAAGGCTACTCACCTCACCGCCAGAAAGGAATCTCTAGAGAAGCCGACATATGAGCCCTGGACTAATTTTCTACTACATCCTTGAATGGGTCCCCCCCACAACCCCTAAACCCTAAACCCTAAAACCCTAAAACCCTAAACCCTAAACCCTATATGGTCCCCTATGGATCGCCCCCAACCTTAATTTAGTCCTTAGCTCAGATGATCTCCAAGAATCTAGCTTCGAGTCCCTACCAGCCGGCACCTTAACCCTAAGCTCCCAGCCGGATACCATATGGGTGGTTGTCAAAATTATGGTCCCTTTTTGGGTACCCTAAATATTAGGGGCCGTATTATCATAGGGACTCCCAAAAGGACCATAATTTTGACAACCACCCATATGAGCCATTGTCTAAACTCCTAGTATTCCTCTTAATAACCCCTATAGTAGTCCCCTATATAATATCCGATATAACCCCCTTTAAGGAGTTTAGACTATAGCTCATATGTCCCAACATTCCTTGACAAACCCCAGTGTACACCTCAATTGTCCATTTGATTTTCCCTGATTTCTATAGACTCTCTACAGAACCCCTCTATCCCCCAACCCTGAACGCTAAACCCTAAACCGTGAACCCTGAACCCTACACCTACACCCTAAACCCTGAACCCTGAACCCTAAACCCTAAACCCCGAACCCTAAACCCTAAACCCTAAACCTTAATGTACCAGACTTAAGGTTGACCTCTTGAGGCTTAGGAAGGGCTTGGCTGAGACGAGGCAAAATCACCCATGGGGTTAGGGCTTAAGGTTTAGGGTTTAGGGGTTTAAGGGTTCAGGGTTTAAGGTTTTAAGGGTTTAGGGGTTTAAGGGTTTAGGGTTTAAGGGTTTAGGGGTTTAGGGTTTAGGGGTTTAGGGTTTAAGGTTTAGGAATATTCTTGGGTCTCCTGCAGGGGTTTGGTATGACCTTCTGGGTTTAAAGCTTAGGGTTTGAAGGTGAACCACGGAGTCTGGGCCTACATGGAACTGACATGAAACTCCACTTAGCCACGAAGGGGGCCTGCGTTCTGCCGCTCAATAAAGCAAAATTGTCTCGGTGCCTTTCTAGCTTGCAGAACCAAGAAGAATGAAAGTCATCGAGAGATAACGCGCAATTGTCCCAATCAGTATGTAGGCAATGGCAACTCAAGCGATACTTAATATGATCGCCAGCAGCACTTTGCTGCTCTTCTTCACGTTAGCACTGCGCTGCCCTCATCAGCATCAGTTGGATTGCCCATGTCATTGCTGCTTCCTCCGAACTGCCTTGAAGCACCCCAAGGCAAAAACACTCAGCCATGTTTCACGTGGTCCCTGCATTAGTTCTCTTCAACGTTTTACAGGGCTGCGCCCTTCTTTGAACGTGATCAGAGTTCAAGCACCATGCACAATCTCTTGGCGCGCCCTTGCGAACCGTCAACCCCAATCCTGAATACATGGACTAGGATTTAGGGTTTAGGGTTTAAGCCTCGGGAGACACGCACCCTGGGCCTTAAACCCTAGACCCATGACCCTACTCTAAAGCGCAAACCGCAACCAAAGCGGGCTGAGCTGAGCACATACATGGCAACTTCCAGGGGGCCCTTGTGCGGCTTGAAGACGGTAAGCTGATACCTAGCCAGGCCGGAGATCAATAGGGATGGTTTGGGGTTTAGGCCTTAGGGGGGCTCAATAATTGGAATAGGAGGTTTGGGGGGTATACTAGACTATAGTGCAATAGAATTGGTGGCTATTCAGTTTCTACGGTACTGCAGATTTTGGACGGAATGCGATTTCTCCGACTACTGCAGGCATGAAGGTAGGACGCGGCTTTATGCAGGCAGTGTGCTGAGAAGAACAAATGCTGTTCAAGGCAGATTTGAATAATATCTGCACAGAATGTGCGTCATGCGTCATAAGTGTGTGATAAGGTTGATTCTGTCAACATGGAACGTGACCTTGGCAGACGTTCGGTGGTTCCTCAAACATGTCGGGTTGAGAAGGCACCATTGAGGCCGCTGTCGAGTTACCATTCTGGACACCAAAAATGCCTAGGGGTAGCGATAACTACCTCAGAGTTATTCTGGAATATGTGAAATCCTAAATCCTTAACCCTCAACCTGAAGCAGCAACAAACTGAAGGAATTGCTAGTAGGTCGAAGGCGCGCAAATCTTCGGAGATATATCGAGCATGGTTTGGGGTTTAGGGGGTCCCTCATTTGCCGCTCTTCTGATGAGAATATCTTGCAAAGTTCTCACAGAATTCTGCTATGGTTCCTTACTAGGATACTGTTCAACAATTCTAGATTGCTTGCTGCATTGTGTGCAGCATAGATCCAGAATGGTATCATGTTACCCTAAACCCTAAACCCCTAAACCCTACAAACCCTAGATCCCTAAAACCTAAACCCTCAACCCTCAAGAAGCAAGCCCAGGTCCCGCACTCGCGCATGAGATCCGCCTGCATTGAGGGACCAACTCGCTTGGTCTTCAGAACTTCTGGGCAGATAATGTTACTGGGTGGTACTTTACAGGCCTCCAAATGATTTTTGAAGAGCTTTCCTTTTGAAACCATGAGGGGAATTATCCCCAAGTGCCACCCAGGATACGACAACAACAAAATTACTGAAAATCGAAAAATGTAGTAATAGCTGCTGCGATAAGCCTCAAGATGATCCATCATGCATACTCTGGATGGAGGACATCTTGCAATATCTGCCGTCCTTAGAATACTGTAGTCCTGGGATTTAGCGGAAATTGGTTTAGGGTGTCTTCCGTCAATCGCAAGAACCTCTTTGAACGGGTACCAAAGAGCATTTCTAAACCCTAAAGCTTAAAACCTTTCTTCCCTAAACCGTGAGGCACGACACGGTATTCCTCCAATCATTCCAGCGATTCTCGGAGCTACTCATTCGTTGCTTCACATACTTTACAGACCTGAGAATGTCCAGGAGGACTCTATCATGAGGCTACACAGCCCCATGAACCTCCGAATTCGACTGTTCCAGCTTTTGTTATATGATAAAAATATCCCATTTCTCGTAGGCTTTGGAAGTTCACTTCAGGGCCACCTAAACCGTAAACCCTCAAACCCTTAGACCGCATGGCAGCAAGCACCTGTGCGTCATACCGCTCGACCACGAAGCCAAAGTTCTCACTGTCCATACCTGCCCCCAGCTTACTTGTGCTGAAGGAAGTGAAGGAGTGCATCCCTGTAACAATCCCTTAAACATCTCCAAAATCCCCGCCTAGAGCCCGGTATGAGAAGGGTTTTAGGGTTTTGGGGTTTAGGGGTTTAGGCGTTTGGGGTTTAAGGTTTAGGGCTTTAGGGGTTTAGAGTTTGAAGGTTTAGGGGTTTAGGGTTTTGGGGTTTTGGGGGTTTGGGGTTTAAGGTTTGAGGTCTAGGCTTGGGGCTTACGTGGTGAAGGTACGTACAGTGTCGGCCGGGATGGTCTTCGCACTTGGTTTTTCGCATTTCCCCATACTCCGACACATGCACAGAGTCTGGAACAAGAGCTTTGATACTTCAAGTCATGGGAGGCAAAGACTATCCAATCTAAACCCTAAACCCACCAAGCATCCGCGGATTGTATAAATGGGGCTTGAGAGTAGATACTTCGGCCACAGAAAACTGTGAATCAAAAAAGCAAAACAAAGAATGTTGAACCTGAACTCTTAATTACTGAAGGCGCACTGACGAAATGCGCGGAGGCGCGCACTCCAAGAAGGGCGCAGCTACTTGAGCCAGCATCGCAAGTGTTGTCAACTTAAGGACTCCGGACTTGGGGCCGAGGTCCAGTAAAGAAATCTTTGAGAGTATGTCTCTAAGCATTACAGCCCATCCAGAATTTGTGGATCTTCGCTCTCTTCGCTCCACGGCGTTCTGAGGATCCGCACATGTGGCTTGGGGTTCAGAAGGCCCTTTCTGGGCTTCCAAGCATTCTGAAGGCTCAGGTTTAAAAGGGCACGCCCTCGTGAGTGCACTAGTGCACTGGGCTATGAGCTTTACCGCTTTGGGGTTCTTTTCTATGTTGGGCTTTCTCAACATGACGCCTAGGTAATGAATAAAATGGGAACCCCAAACGTGCTTCGTAATCCTGCTCAGAATTTCACGGAACCCCTGTTGAGAAAACTCTTCTGTAAGCTTTGCTTAGAAGTTGGGACCCTATTGCAATGTGATTAGGGGCTCGCAGTATGATACGACCTCACTTTAGGTAGTCATACCACAATGGGGAATTTCTATGTACGGATACATTTGCATTGCAAGCATGTATGTCGGGTTCAGAGCTTCGGGCTTCCAACAACACGACGGTATAGAAGGACCACCTGCGTTGAGAGATCCGAGGCGGAGTTGGGAAATACAAATGAGCTATAGTCTAAACTCCTTAAAGGGGGTTATATAGGGGATTATATAGGGGACTACTATTGGGGTTATTAAGGGGGCTACTAGGAGTTTAGACATTGGCTCAAATGACAAAACAAAGGTTCCCCGAAAGTAGTCCACTTCTGCCTCTTGGTGGCAGGGTTAGTTTGGCTTAAGGCTTGAGAGCTTCTGGTTTTGGAGTTTTGATACATGCGCTAAGCCCACCACACTCTCAAACTCAGCGCAACTTTTTCGCTCAGCTAGCGGGCATTCAAGGTCTAAATGCATTGCTGCTCGGCAAGGAAGAGGCATGACAAGTTTGAGCATGGGGATCAGTATAGGGTTCAGGGCTTGCAGGGCATGGTACGCAGTCCCTTTCCCTAATAGTAACGCCTCCTTCCTCCCAGCCCCTGATATTGAATATTCCATGAGAAGAAACTTTAAAAATCGAATGCATATGTAAATAACATTGGAGGTGTTGGGCTGTTCAGTAGTAGGGGAGGAGTTTAATCCGACTTGCAAGAAGGCACAGTGTATGCAATGCCGCAGTTTCTTCTAGCGCGCGTATGGGTATTCCTCTAAGCAATGTCATATAGTCTCTACTGAGGAACCGCCCCAAATGCGCTTATCATCCCAACGTATCCCTGAGGTCCATTGGGGTACCATATGTTCATTGATTCTTGTGGTGCGGGCTCGTTTTGTGGCGGAGGCAAGAAACCCACCCGTGTCCTTTCAAATGAGGGGTCGTCTGGTGTTCCGTGTCAATTTTCGGGTGGGTACACCCTGACCCTAAACCCTACGCCTGCCTCTACACGCTCAATACAATCCCTAGAAAGCCCTTCAGAAAGGGTTGGCATGTCTGTTTAGGGAGGGTATGTTTGGTATGTTCCCAAAATAGGGGAACCTCAATATAGACACCAAGATACGATAGTCCTTGATACTGGGACCCCCGAAAAGGCCCCTAATTTTGGGAAACCTCCATGTCTGGTCTGCAAAGCAACCTTCCTTGCTGAGCTGCAAAGGAGTGCGCGAATTAGCGGTGCCACACTCTAGGTCTTTAGGGTCTAGGGTTTAGGGTTTAGAGTTTAGGGTTTACAGTTTAGGGTTTAGGGACGTGCTAGGTCTTAGTAGTTTCCATTTTCTTTTCCATTTTTCCTACCTAGCCCCAATATATACCCCATATAACCCTGTATAGCCCCTATTACTGTTTAGGATTTGGCTGGCTTTTGGATTTGAATGTTTAGACCTAACCTTTGGGTTTCAGGTTCACAGAAGACATTTTATTCTTTGGGCTCAGGATGGGCTGTGGACACCTAGAAGAAAAAACGACATGCAATGAAGAACTAACCACGCTCCTCAGGCATAGCTCCGCAAGTCGGGTCAAGCCTGGGCAAGTCATCGGGCACAACCCTAAACCCTGAACCCTAAACCCTGAACCCTAAGCCCTAAACACTAATTCCAATCCTAAACCCTGGGGGATGCCTAGAATAAGGACTGTAGTAATTTGGGCGCGATGCAAGGGGAAACCCCATTTTTGGGAAACAACCATCTGCTGGCCTGGAGTCTCTATATGAACCATAGCCTGAACTCCTTAAAAAGGTGTTATATATGGGATTTTATAGGGGACTGCCATACGGGATTCAAGGGGGATACTATAGGAGTTGAGACCATGGCTCATTTGACCTGAGCATTTCTAAGGGTACTCCTACATGGAGAAAACCCACTGTGTCCAGAATTTGTTGTATGTTGTGGAGTCTTGTGGAGGCGGTATAAAAATCATTGTCGATCTTTACTGGGTTCAAGTGTGTGTCTGTGTACGTATAATTTGGGTACTGCCCCCCCCTCAGTAACAGTTGGATAAGAATTATACTATGGTTATATATAGCCCCTTAATAGGACCCCTAAAAAAAACTGTTACTGGGTGGGGGCAGTACCCAACCTATAACGATGTTCAACAACAGCCCAGATTTTAACAAGTCTGCTCAACCTTATGGGGCCGCTACGTCTAAACTGAAAGCCACTACGATGACCTTTGGAACCTCGGAAGGACCAGATTTAGGGTTTAGGGTTTAGGGTTTAGGGCTTTCCGGCCTATCAAAGGCTTTTGACAGAAGTTAAAGCCCCAAGGCGCTGCAACAGATTGCGCATAGCCCCAAACGAAGGTCCCAGTTATTACGAACCTCAGACCAGGCACCGAGACTGAAACCCTAAACCCCTAAACCCTAAACTCCTACACCTCTAAACCCTAAACGCCTAAACCCTAAACCTCTAAACCCCTAAACCCTAAACTGTTGAGAGCCAAGGCTAGGGCAAGTGACCGAACTCCCACCAAAAACGCTCTAACTCTCTGTTCCCTGAAGCCTCACGTGAGCACATGGAAGCCCGGATAATGGCAACTACATGACCGGTTGTAATGTGGGAGTTTCTCAAAAAGAGGGGGCCCTAGGGACCCCAAAGGATATACCGGGATCATAAGGGAATTATATAGGGCCCCTTTAAGGCATTATATAGGGGTTATATTGAGAAATACCCATGTAGCTCTGCAATTGCACGGAACCCAGGTCAGTCTGCATGAAAAGGATATGCTATACAAGGAATGACCATGCTGATTGTAGCACGAGGACTCATACTAATCGCATCTGTACAGAACGAGCTTGAACAACCACACGTTATGCCTCATCCTAAACCCCAAACCCTACAACCCTCAAACCCCGAACTCGAAACCAAAAGAATCCTAAACCCGAGACCCGTGAAACCCTAAACCCTACCCCTACAGATCAGCAACATAATCCATCCAAGGGCTTGTTCTGAACATGTTGGCCACTACCCCCAGGGCCTGACACATACTCTGCCTGCTCAAAATCTCCCATCCCCAACCTTAAAGCTACTAGGGTTTTGCGTCTAAACCAAGGTCAAGTTCGGATGCATCTTGGTTCTGGGTCCCTGGGCCCTTCAAGCTACCCCTACACCCTAGACTCGACCGCAAACCCTCCGCCCTAAACCCCACCTCAACCCAAAAATCATAAACCCCAAACCCTAAAAGCTCCAAAACACCCTAATTCAACATTAAGCCCTACCCTAAGCCCGACATCCTAGACCCTAAACCTTAAATCTTGTAAGTCCGAATCCCAAATCCTGCCTTGCATCCAAGGCTCTGTACAGCGCCCCGGCTTCCGGCGGTTCTTCGGAGCGAATTCGAAGCGCTTCCGCGCCTCGAAACAAAGAGCAGGTACCCTTTGGTTTGAGATTAGTAGTAGTATCATTATTATTGCTACTATCTCTTCTACTAGTATACTGTAAGTATTTTAAAAATCTTCTACTACCATACTATTATTACCCTAGGGCTTAGGGTTTTCGGGTTTGGGGTCTTAGGGGTCTACAGGTTCCTCCTTGAGATCCGAAAAAAAATCTCCGTCTTAGGCTTGGCGGTTTAGGGTTGAAGAATAATCCCCCTCACCGGTTTAGGGCGGTTTTAGGGTTTAAGGTTTAGGGTTCCCCTCCCCCTAGCAGTTCACCCCGCCACCCCTAAGGTTCAGGGTTTAGGGTTCCCCTCCCCTTGATATTAAATCCCAAAAAATCCCCATATATTGTTTTCTACCAAAATGGGGAGTATTTAGTACTAGGGCGGGGTTTATTCGGGGTTTAGGAATAACAACTTAATCCCAAATACTCCCAATATATTGTAATATACCAACATGGGGAGTATTTAGTATTAAGGGGGTGGGGAAGGGTTTAATATTAGGGGTTTAGGAATAACAAAGCCCAAGATTGTGCCCAACAATGATCCAGTCTGGGGCGAGGTCAGGACGTCATGATGTTGCTTACTTTGGTATGTAGAGGGGAGGTATGTAGCGGGATCTGACTCGCCAAAACTATCTCCTTGCATCAGCCATAGTCTACACTCTAGTATCCTCCCTAATAAATAGCCCCCAATATAGTCCCCCAGAAAACCCCCAATATAAACCCCTTTAAGAAGTTTAGACTATAGCTCACATAGCTCCACTGCTTTAAAAAAATGGACTTTGGCCATTGGGGAAATGCTCCTCTTAAGGGCTCAGACTGTATCAGCCTGAAACATGGAACCACTTCCGTATCACCCTAGGTCTTCTGGTTAATGTAGACCCATGATTAGTAAACCCCCTTCTTTTAATGGCCTAAATATTAGGATCCCTATCATAATCCCTATTAAGGGGAGGGGGTTTATTAATCATGGGTCTGGGTTAGGGCATAGGGTGTTGGGTTCAGGGTTCAGGGTTTGGGGTTTGGGGTACAGGCTTCCGGCTTATTGCCTGTGCTTTGACTTCTCTTGATGTGAATGCCGTTTTGATTGATATCTTCAATGCCTTGGCTAAGCCCTCCCTCAGCTGATAAGCCCTAGCTTTAAACTTCAATGCCCGAAGCACAGAAACTTACAAGCTTCAGATCCTGCAAACCTAAAACCCTTCAACTCCAAACACAAGTGTTGAAATCCCGTGCTTGCAACTGCAACCTCAGGTATCCTGCGGCCTAAGCCCATAAACCTTGAACCCTACGCGTTGAGTCCTCCAACCCTAAGAGGAAGAAACCTTCCGGCCCTACAGGTGAATCAGCCCCTAAACCTTCAAACCCCCAACCTTAGACCCTATAACCCTACAACCCTATAACCCTAAGACCCTTTAAACCTATAACCCTACGGCCCTATAACCCTGTAACCCTAAGACCCTATAACCCTATAACCCTACGACCCTATAACCCTAAAACCCTAGAACCCTAAAACCATAAATCCTCAGCTCTACACCGGGGCCTTGAGGTGAAGACTGATGTCAGTCCGCAGGCACAGGTCTGCCACCCAGGCATCGCAGGCGGCGCGATCCTGCCCGAGAGGTGTGAAGAGGGTTTAGGGTTATGGTCCCCCTTAAGTAGATAGAATATGGGGTATATGGGGATCTACTTATAATATTCCCAAAACCATGTTCTATCTACTTTAGGGGGACTATAAGAAGGTCTAAGGCCCCGGGGAGGGGGGGGGGTGGGTGAAGGAGGGGCATCCCTTACACTCCTAAGAGGGGTTTAGGGTTTAGGGGTTTAGGGTTTAGGGTTTAGGGTTTAGGGTTTAGGGGTTTAGGGTTTAGGGGTTTAGGGTTTAGGGGTCTTTAAAGCCCTGAAGTCTTTTGTTTCCAATAAGCAGGTTTGAAGGTTTGGGCTTTCAGCCGAAGAGATTAAAGGGATTCACACAGGCCCGGGACCCGAAAAGGATAGCCGTTTAAAGCCCTGTCAGGGCTAACTGTTAGAAGGCATCATGGCGGGAGCATGAAGCAAGGGGCCTCTGAGGGGGTTGGGGTTTGAAGATTTGTTGCTTTTAGGGGTAGGGTTTAGGGTTTGGGGTTTGGGGCTCAAAGGCTCAGGGCTCAGGGTTTAGGGTTTGGGTTCGGTTGTGGAACTTGGTACTTGCTGTTGCTGTGACGCAAGGAATCATCACGCGTACCTCACGTTGAAGCGTTTTGTCAAGTCAAGCCAGGATGACTTATATGGGTGGTTGTCAAGATTATGGTCCCTTTTTTGGGTACCCTAAATATTAGGGGCCGTATTATAATAGGGACCCAAAAAGGGACCATAATTTTGACAACCACCCATATACGCATGGTTCCCAAGAAACCTTGGATGCCGCCACGCCACATGCACCCTCCTCCTAACTAACTTGGGAAATTCCTGGCCAGAAAAGGCCCTTTAAAGACTAACTCCTGTCCTTTTAAAGGGTATACATGGTTCATGCTAGCTTGTGGGGGAGGGTATCCTGCAGTGCCATTTGAATGGAGATCTTAAGCAAGAGGCGAAAGAATAGCCTGGTCTGCTGCTCGGGAACGTAACTTAACTTGCCATTCTAAGCAAACCCTGTCATGTACTAGGTATATGCGGATACGAGTATACACCTGTAATATGATAACTTCAGATACAGTCCTTACCTACAACCCTAAACCCTAAACCCTAAACCCCCTCAATTCAATGAAAGGGTCAGGACGTAGCACTCTGGCCCGTAAGCCCTCCCCTGCGCCCTCCAAACTTCAGGGTCTAAGGGGGGGGGGTCTCGATATCTTAGGTTCAAGGTTGAGGGTTGAAGGTTTGAAAATGTAAGGTTTAAGGGTTTGGGGTTGTGGCTTTCTTAGGGTTTCGTGTTGCACCCCAAACTTTAGACCACAAGCCATCCATCCTTAACCCCAAAGCCTAGCGCGGAACTACAAACCCCAGCCCAGCACCTGGGATCCAGACACACAAGCACCGACCCCGAGGAGATTCTAGAATGTAGATACCCCTTGAGGGTTCCTAGAACCCTAAACCCTAAACCCTAAACCCTGGCCCAGTAATAGTATGGGACACCAATTTGGGGGCTCTGCTTTCTAAATCCTCCCAAGGGGTCTGGGAGGCTCCATAGGCCGTCCTGTGAGTAGCGACAGTGCCTGACAAGATAGGGTTTAGGGATTTAGGGATTTAGGGATTTAGGGTTCAGGGTTTAGGGTTTAGGGATTAGGGTTTTGGGATGCATCAACAAGAATTCGCAGGGTTTGGGGGTTGGACAGGTTCCTAAGTCCTCTTGCCTTTGGGTAGTAGGGGATGGAGGAACGGCCTACTTCAAGGAATGTCTGGGAGATCAGATAGGGACCACTCCGTAGGAATTCCTTCCCTAATTTCCTCCAAAGCGCCAAGGAACAACTGGAAGCTAAGTTTTAGGTGTCTTGCAGATTCCCATTTGAGCTGTTGTCTAAACTGCTAGTATCTGAACCCTGTAATAGTCCACTAGACAATCCCCTATAAAACGCCCTGTGAGGAGTTTAGACTATAGCTCACAGGAGGTCTGGAAAGGCTTTATACGGCCGGATCTGGAAATTAGCTCGCGATCTGTCTCATTGGCGTGTCACCAGCAAACTTGAACTCCCCGAGATTTCTATCCTGACTCTTCACGTGCACTGAAACTTTTAGTCTTTGAACGTTTAAAACTCACTCCGTTGAATCCTACACCCCTAACCCCTCAAGCCCGCACCTAACTCGTAAGCCCTAAACGCCTGAAGCGTAAACTCGCGCCATGATCTGCGGTGGTTAGGGATAAAGTGTCATGCGATTGGAGGGGATACTGACTGGAACAATACTGAGGGTTTCAGCACCATTGGTCTTCATCTGCACCTGAAAATTCGAGCTAACTGGAGATGTAACTAAAAGTCACAGGGAGTTTGCTGGGGAATTCAGCATTGCTTGCATGTCAATTGTACTTCCAGAGAGGGGGCTCTGGGCTTCTACGTTCGGCCGTTTGCGGTAAACCACCATTCTTCCATTTCTGATTTCCGAAGCTATGACAAAAGACAGTCAATTTCTGGCTGGAATTCTTCCCGTTTACGGTCACAAACACCTACTCTAAGGTTTGTGGGTAGTTCCAAGGTAGGTTATATACCTGTAGTACAACTTGTAAGTGCCCACGAACCTAGGCCATTCAACGCAATAACAGTGGCCGTCACTGACAGGCGAAGAGGCAAGTAGGCTGAAGCAGTGCTGTTCAACTACACCTGGAACGCTTTATCGCAGTCTGCCATTGGTAGCTGTCCAACAACAGCTCATAATAACAAACACAACCAACAGCAACCACTGGATTATGCAAAAACGGCCTTCCAGAGTCTCGCGCACGCCTGATCACTAAACCTCATGTACCCTAAACCATAAACCCTAAACTCTAAACATCTTCACCCCAAACCCTAAAACCTAAAAATCTTCACCCTAAACCCTAAACCCTAAACCCTCAAGATCTTCACCCTAAACCCTAAGCCCTAAAGATCTTCAGGTGCCTTTCCAGCCCCCCCTTAAGCGGACGTCCGAGCGCAAGGCAGGCAAGGCAGCAGCTGAGGCATGTCTCCGTCTCGCACTCCAGTTTCCTTCACTGGGTCCAAGTCATGGGGTTTAGGGTTTAGGGTTTAGGGTCTAGGGTTTAGGGGGTTTTTTTTGCGGGACCTTTTCTCCACAGCTCGAATGATCCATGGAAATGTCTTATGACACGGCCCTGAGCCCATCATACTTACGACAACAGGCCGGAAACCCTCAACTCTCAGCAGCAGACCCACACTGGAAAAGTCACCAGCTTTCAGCCAGCCCACAACAAGCGCAGGTCTCACACAGCAATCCGAACACATCCTCACTTGAGCCACGCTTCCAACGTGGTTTGCACTGCATTGTGAGCATTAGCAGGATTAGAACTACCCCTCTTAGTAGACACCTCCGCAGCGGCACCGTCTCCATCATCAGTCTCAGCAGCTGCAACAGCGGCGTGGGCAGTGTCATTGCCAGGGCGACAATCTCTTGCTTCAGCACTTGCCGACGAACCAAGTGCAGCCTCCGTTCCTGTGCCAGTGCCCACACCGATGGACTCGTCACGGGACCACGCTTCCAGTACCGGCCTCCACGCTTCCGGAACATAGTATGGATCCACGTCTTCCCCCGAGGCACAAGCAGACTCCAGCCCCGCCTCGGCCGTGCTTTGCGTGTCGTCCAGCTGGACGGTATCAGGAGGAGCCGGTCGGAGCGTGAACATCCTCCCACCCGTGGCCGCCCCTTCCCCTTCACGAAGCTGGTGACCTTGCGCAGAATCGGCACCTGCATCAGCGTCACCACCTGCCATCATGACGGCATGGCCCTCTACCAGTCCAGCACTGTCATCACGAGCTCCGCCTAGCAGTAGACCCTGTCCCTGACCCTCAGCACAATGTGGGTCAGCGCTTCCCTCAGCCTCTTCCAACATCTCGTTTTCCTCGAGCTGTGTGTCTGCCAAGGCAGCAATTGCCCTCGTCTCGCCCTCCTCCCTTTCCTGTACCTCTCTTTCATCTTCTCGCATGCTTGCGAACCGCCCAAGCACTCCGAAGCCAAAGCGCAGATCAATCGCCCGAGGCCCTACTCTTCCTGCTTTCCATTCCCTGTAGTACATCTGCCCCACTGAGGTCTCAGAGAACTCCACCGGGTCAACATACCCTCTGCTCTCGCGCTCATCTTCTTGCTCTTCTTCCGCTGCATTTGACGAGCTTGCTCTCGCCGTAGGGTCTTGCATCGCCTCGTCCACATAGACGCCAACTGGCGCCTCACGCTTTGGCTGCACTCTCACCTCGTATGCCAGGTGCTCACCATCTCCAACTGGAACTTCATAGTTCTCTTCCCGAACCCCACGACCATGTTCTCCCTGAATTCTGATGTGAACTCTGGCTCTTTTGACCCCCTCGCCGCGGCCCTCCCTGGTTGACGTCCATGTCGTCCAAGCCTGTTGCCCATGCCCATGTAGCCGTCGCCACTCTTCCTGTTCCAATCGTCTTTCAGCCTCGGCCGCCTCTTCCTCCATAATCTCTGCCATGAGGAGGGTTTAGGGTTTAGGGTCTAGGGTTTAGGGTTTAAGGTTTAGGGTTTAGGGGGTTTCCCAAAATTATGGGGTACCTTTCAAGGGGGTTATATTGGGGTTAAATAGGGATAATGGAAAAGAAAATGGAAACTACTGTTTAGGGTTTAGGGTTTCCCAAAATTAGGGGTACCTTTTAGGGGTCCCTATAAGGATTATAATATATTAGGGTCTATCTTGGGGTCCCCCTCTTTTGGGAAACTACCAAATCCTGGTATTTAGAAGAGCCCCTCACGGTAGACGATCTCATTAACCGATATGTCAAAGAGGGAGAGATGAAACGGTACCGGTAAGGGGCCCAGGCTGTTCAGGATAAGGGTTGAGGACTACTTGTCTAGGCTTTAGGGTTTTGCCTTGTTCTGCTAGGTAGGAGGCCCTAAACCCCGCACACGGGACCTACGCAAGATCCCGGAAAGTTCGAAGTATCGAATTGGAGCAAAGCGAGTCTTGTTCAGGCTTTGGGGTTCCTTCAGGGCTTGCGGTTTGGCTTGCAAGCTTCAGATTTTCTGACTTGAGTTATGAATGGTTGCCACGATGCATCAAATCCTGCAGTTCACTCCGAAGCTTGTTTGCATGTTTTCCTTGGCCTTCAGGGAATTCGGCGCTAATGTTTTTGTCCGCCGATCCCCCAGAGAGCTCCCCCCCAACAAGCCCTCTAATAAAAACCCGCGAAACCTGGCACCCTGAAACCTCGACAATATATCATAAACCCTACCCACCGCCAAACTGATACGGAAGCCCCAAAGGGGCCCTCCATGGACTATTGTGTCTTTAAACCGGGCTCACATGGGCGTGCAGGTTCCTTTGAAGGAAGAGCGTCACCTAAGCAACAACAACAAGTAGCTCGTAAGTGTTTGGTACATTGGCTCTAAAGAATACACATATCCATTTTGCAGTACCCCATACCAAAATCATGCAAGCAATGTAGAAACATTGTATTAGCATTTGTTTAAGATCCTACATCACTTCTGACCCCCTACACCCTCACCCCAAACCATCGATCCTAGACTGATTCGGGGTTATTGGTTAAGGGTCTAGGGCCCGGTCCCCAAACCTTCAATCGAGCATCCTAAACGCTGAGAATAGGAGGACGTTCAGCACCCCATGGCCTACCGTAGAGTAAGGACCCCATAAAAAATCATGCGATACCCGAGCAGTTTAAGGCTCAGGGTTTAGATATGATAGCCATAGAGCTCTAATTTGTTTGGCCGTTGTAGCGACATTCTCCTGAATCCTTACCCCCAAACCCTCAACCCATATGTTGAACCTTGACCCTAAATCCTCAACCTGAAGTCCTAAACCCTACTTAAACTCAAAACTCTAAATCCTGAACCAAACTGCAAAACGAAAGCTCAAATTCCAGGCACTACACAACCCTCAACGCCTAAGCACCACAAAAACCCCAAAACCGTACCCCCCAACAAACCTGAGAAGCCCCTAAACCCCAAAAACCTGAGACCCTAAGCCCTGAACGTTAAACAGTTAAACCTGAAACGTTACACCCTACACCTAAAACCCTCAAAACCTCGAATCCCCCGCAAACCCGAAATTCCGAGAAAAAAGAAGGAGACCTGCAGCTCCTCAGCCTTTCCAGCTTCTTCCTGCCGCTGAGGAAGTGTTAGGGATCAGGTGATTTTGGGGGGTTAAGGTTCTGGGTATTAGGGTTTGGGGTTTAGGGTTGAGGTTTAGGGCTCAGGGTCAAGAAGGGCTTCGGGGTTTGGGAGTTCCTCAACAGTGAGGACGCCTCATAGCCCTAGAGTGTAGGGATTATGTAGTGATTCTCTTGATACACTCCCATTTGGTGATTCTTGGGGTTTACGGGTTTCGGGGCTTTGGCTTTTGGAGCTTTAGGAATTTAAGAGTTGAGGGATTAAAGGGGTAACCCTGAACCCTAAACCGTAAGGAGGTTTAGGAAGGTTGAAGCTCCCGGGCCTTGAACCTCAGCCCACTTCATGACTCAGAGTTTCGGCTTGGAGTTTAGAGGTTACAGTTTCCCAGGAGGTTGTTAAGCAAGGTTTAAGGTTGGGTTTAGGGTTCGGGGTTTACAGTCCAGAGCATCCAATGCGCGCGTCCCAAGAAACAAGCTTTGGTATAGGGCACCCAGGCTACAGACTTCAAGCTTCGACAACGTTGACCAGCTAGGGCTTAGGTAGAAGGCCTTGAAAGCCAAACCCGGTACATGCATCACCACAAAATCGCAGAAAGAATAAGCAACATGAAATTAAACACTTTTGAACACCTCAGGATCCCGTGGATGTAACAAAGCTCAAACATGCACTGGGCGGTACCAAACATATGCGCACAATAGGGGAACTTACGAACAGTCCGCTCACCTGTAAAACCACGATCCCTAAACCCCAAGCCAGACATCCTAAACCTGAAAGCCCAAAAAGTTCAACAACTAATCCTAAACCCTGAGGCCAACCTCCCCAAAACTTGCAACCCTTGGACCGTAGATGCTAAACCCTAAACACCGCGCTCTATAATACTAAGGAAGTAAAATATGGAATTCTGACATATCAGAACAAGATCCCATATATATCATATAATATCTACTTAAAGAAGACTATACGCCAAACCATACACCCTAAACCCTAATCCCTAAACCCTAACCCCATAGTCCATCTGCTTAAGGGAGACTATACCCTGACGAAAAATCCCCCACGATAGCGACAAAAAGTAACCCAGGCCTTCCAGCTTGAAACCTACACCCTGTAACCACAAGTGGTTTTGGGTTTAGAGTTTGAGGTGGAGGGTTTAAGCTCTAGGGTTAGGGTTTAGGGTTAAGGCTTCTCCCCCTAGGAAAAAAAATGCAAACCGCCTCCACACACCAGAGCTTGCTAAGACGTGCAACGAAGGCCAAGTCATCTTCGATGTCCTCCCGAATCCCTAAACCCTAAACCCTAAACCCCTAAACCCTAAACCGGTATGTGCAGACCAACGTGGCTCCGGGAGTGGCTAGGGTCTGCTAGGGCAGGTTTGGGGGGCCTATAAAAAAAAAATGGCGGTATAGGGATTATATAGGGGTTAAGGGTAAGGAAACTACGTAGTTTCAAGCCTACCCCTGTTTGGGGTTTGGTGTTTAAGGTTGACTTTCTGCTTCAGAAAGAAAAAAGGATTGTAGCTTTCTGGCTCCTCTCTTCCCTATGAGCTTGTAGTATACGGAACGGCGAAACACCATGTCCAACAACGACCCAGTCTCAAGGAAGCCCAGAAGGCTCAGGGGTCCAGGGTTTGGGGTTTCAGGTGTAATGTGGGGGCCTGTTTACTTAGCATAGCCTTCTGGGGTATATTAAACCCTAGCTATATGCAGCTGCTGTGGGGATGATAGTTTAGGGATTAGGGTTTGGGGCAAGTGCTCGTGAGAAGGAACTTGTGAAGAGACTCCATTTCACCTTAAGGAGCCTTCAACAACCCCCCTTCCCATCCCCTACCCGCAGGGCTTGGACGTCAGGGTTGAGCGTTTAGGATCTCGGGCTTAGGGTTCAGGACTTAGGGCTTAGGATTCAGGACTTAGGTTTAGGATTCAGGGTTCTGGATTTAGGATTTAGGGTCACGTGGAACGCTTGTAAAAATCCAACCTCAGCTGGTTCTTAGTGCTATGAAAAACAGAAATCAGAAACTGACAGTCCTGCAGCTTCTTTTCGGCCAATGGTATGGGTTAGCTACGGTCCAATCCGGTCACATGTCGGACCCCTCTAGAGGACACAGAGTCACTACGCCCTAAGCGTTGCCCTATGCGAGCCCTAAACCTTATCTGGTCCTTGTTTGGACATGAGTCAAAACAAATCATATTCCGTGTTGGGCTTACTGTAGTGAACAGTTCAAGACAATATTGATCCAGATATAAGGAGAGGGCAGCATCCTAGACATGAACCCTAAACCCAAAATACTATAAGAGCCACAGTCTAAACTCCTAGTATCCCCCTTGCTAACAGGGTGTTGGGCCTGACCCACCCACAGACTTCCAACCAACTAGGGTCAGCATCTGGGGGCTCTCCATAATAAGGCTTATGGTATTTAGCGGTCTATATTGGGGTCCCCTAGGGGTGTAGGGTTTAGGGTTTAGGGTTTAGGGTTGGTCCCCGTGTTTTGGGAAACTACCATTTCACTCCTACTTTTGATACAGTGCTGCTCTGCGGAGCACCGCAAACGGACTTACATCGCGAAGAGTCTCCATGACATTCCTGAGTAGCACTTCAAAGGCCTGCGTTACCTCCACACAATCCCTAAAACAGCCAGTATATATATATATATAGTGATAATGGAAAAGAAAATGGAAACTACCATAGTGTACTGGGGTTATATAGAGTTATATAGGGACATAGTATAAGCAAACCTCAATTTGACAACGTGTTACCTAAGCATATCACAAGCCGAATTGCCTCCAGAAGACGAACCATTCGATCTGCCTGCACCAGACGACATGGGTTTGGGTAGTCAAGCTTATGGTCCCTTTATGGACACCCTGGATATTAGGGGCAGTTTCGTACTTTGGGCCCCAAGAGTGACCATCATTTTGACAACTAGAAGGGTCCTGTTTTTTCTGAACCTCGTGTGAGAAATTGCATTTGCGGGCGTGCCTACAAGACCTTCGCAATTCTCACGGCTAACATGTGAGATGCCTTCACAGAATCAAGCCTGTTTTCTTCTCTCTGTTCTTGCATGGACTTCTGAACCCTCCAGAATCATGACTACCCACCTCGTTGTTGAAGTGGATAGCTAGCATGCTGCTTTAGAAGCTTCCCTATGGTTCCAAGCCCGAAACTTCATCTGTTCACCCGGAAGCCATGCCCTCAGAACTTACTTATTGGTTCTTAGTAGGAAATAAGGATATATGTTAAAGAGGGCTTATCTAAGGATCTTATTCCTTGATTCCCTACTAAGAACCAGTAAGCTTAGGGTTTGGAGTGTCGAACGTGCAAACCCGTCCGCTGCCCCCCTGACCTAGCATGAATCTTGCAAGCAGCTCACAAACGTCAGCAGACTTCCATCCACCAATTCAGATTCTTCTTGCTGAGATCCAAGAAAGGGTCCACTTTGCCGTTTGGGATTCTATAGGGGTATAGTATGGGGGTATGATATGAAGGTATAATATGGGAATATCTAGGGATGGTGGAAAAGAAAATGGAAATTACTATATTGGTGAAACCCCTATTATTTTCTATATAGATATATACCCATTATGGTAACCCTAAACCCTAAACCCTAATCTTTTTTAGGTCCTTTCTGTGGACCCCGCAGTCCTCCTGAACTGCCTCGGTTTGGGGTTTAATGTTTAGTGTTTAGGGTTTAGGGTTTAGGGCTTAGGGGAATCATACTGCTCGCAAATCTCCTTACTGGCTCTTAGTAGGGAATAAGGGAAGACATCATTGGGTTTAGGGTTTGCGGTTGGTAGGGAACATGGGAATATACTATATAGCGGCTATATAGGGATTGTATCCCTTATTCCCTACGAACTTAAGCCCTAAACCCTTAACCCAAGAACATATTCCCATATTCCCTACTAAGAACCAAAGTGAACCTCTGGCTTTGAGAGGATCGTATAAAGTAAGCCACAGGGTCACATGCCAAGGGTACTAGCGACCTCAGTAACAGTAGGGTTTAGGCTTTAGCGCTTTAGGCTTAGGGTTTTGGGGGTTTTAGGGTTTTGGGTCCTGGGTTTAAGGTTTGGGGTTTGGGGCTTAGGGTTTAGGGTAGACTGGACCACTGAACCGTCAAGCCTTAACCTGCAGCAGCATAATTCAAACCAACACACGTGCTTGAAAACGCTTCCATACAGCTGGGCTGCTGTTGAAGCTCTTGAATTCAGCTACCCTAATCTGAGTATGTAGTAATAGAAAATAACATGTGCAATTATTATCTTAACTACCCTGCGTAACCTGGGTAGATAATATGGTAAATATTCGGTTTCCTTTTCATAGCAGCTTGAATTAAGTTCCTTAACAGCAGCCATGAGGGATCTCTGTAGGGTTCCCAAATAGCTCAATCCTACACCCTGATGAGGAATCCCTGAACCCTAAATCCCAAACACCCATGCCTGAACGCTCAAACCCAAAACCTCCATCCCTCCACCCTAATCTCTGAAAAACCCTAGACCCTGGGAAACCCTAACCTTAAACTGGCCTGGCTTTGGGTAGCTGGGAATGCAGGAATGGATCCTCATAGTAATCCCTATACAGCGTTAACCCTGGAAACCAAAAAGACCTACACCCTCAACCCTAAACCCTGGAAGACCTTAACCTTAAACCCTGGATAAACTTAATCCTCAACCCAGTGGCCTTCTTGCTGTCCACTGGCGGAGGACCACACACATTGTCATCCACACTAGCCTGGCAATGGCGAACTCACGTGGGGTCAGGGGGGAGGGTTTAGGGCTTAGGTCCTTCAGATTTCGGGTTTTGGGATTGAGGTCTTAAAGTGTAGTAGGGTTTGCGGGTGTCAGGTTCAGGGTTCAAGGTTTGGAGGTTTGGGAACTTCAGGATGTAGGGGTTTTAGGTTCAGGGTTCAGGGTTCGCAGGTGTAGAAGCTTCGGGGTGTAGGGTCTGTTTGCAGGGAGGTGGCACATGAGTTATATAGCACCTTATTAGGGCCATGTCTGAGGGATTGTGAGGATTTAGGGTTTAGGGTTAATGCTGTAGGATTTAGGGTCTCTACAAAGGCTTTACTGAAGTATATGCTGAAAGACAAGGTGAGCCTAGCACCTCCTGTGTCAAGACTGCACAGAGTCCGCTCCCGACCAAAGAACCTGCAGCATCCGGGACCCT
Organism: Symbiodinium pilosum; assembly: GCA_905231905.1. Lineage (NCBI taxonomy): Eukaryota > Dinophyceae > Suessiales > Symbiodiniaceae > Symbiodinium > Symbiodinium pilosum. The sequence goes on along the minus strand of CAJNIZ010003036.1, from coordinate 102,740 downwards.
ACACCCTAAGCCCAAAAACCCTAGGCCCGAAACCTAAGTCCCCTAAACCCTAAACCCCAAACCCTGAACCCTAAACCCTGAACTCTAAGCCCTAAACCCCAAACCCTAAACAACCCTAAACCTTAAACCCCAAACCTCAAACCAACGGTCTGCCTGAAGGATGAGCATGTCTTTCTCAACCAGCTGAAGAGCCGTTGACGTACGGGCCTCTCTTTAGTAATAGTAATAATATTAGTATTAGTAATAATAAGAGTAATAGTAATAACAATAATAATAGTAGTAATAATAATCATAATAGTAATAATATCCTCTCTTCAGGCACTGAACCCTGGATGTCCCGCGCATTTGAGCGTTTAGGGTGTCTACCCCCTGAAGCATTGCACAGAACTTCAGAAAGGGGGGGGGTGTGATTTTTGAATACAGTAAGCTTGAAAAGTAGCACAGAACTCCAAAAAGAAAGGACATCTTCGGAGATGACGGATTTTGTTGAACAAAAACTAGAGCTCAGGAACAGTAGGGCTCTTTAGGGTTTGGGTGTAAAGCTTAAGGCTTAAGGTTTAGGATTTGGGGGTTTAGGGGCTTCGGGGTCTAGGGCTTAAGGTCTGGGGACGGCATGATCTGAATAAAGAAATGGGGCAGTGTATGTTGCAAACGGCTTTAGGGTTGAAGGTCTAGGGTACAAAGATTAGAGTCCTACTAAGCAGTTACTATGTGGGGCTCTGCATTAGTTTAGGGGAGGGCTAAACCCTAAACCCTAAACCGTAGAGTTTCCGGTTGAAGGGATTTGGGAACCGTCACATTGGAAGCTAGGGCCTTGAGAATATTTGGGGAATTTGGGGTTTAGGGTTTAGGGGTTTAGGGGCATCACGCCCTCTAAACTTGCCCTAGACCCTCAGCCCTAAATGGGGATCCAGCTAAGTTTCTCATCTTTCTGAAGTTCCTGCATCCTAGTCTCCCCCAAACCCCTAATATAAGATCTTCCCATCAGAGTATATCTTAAAGATCTTTGCAAAGTTTTATATTAGGAGGGTGAGGGGGGTCGTTATAAGAGGGAGGAGATTACCTTCTAATCCAGCCGTTCACTGACCCATGTCCTGCATGTGCAGCGCCCATATACCACTAGTGCAGACGGCAGACTGCAGAGGCCCAAATAAGTATCAACACAATTCCTTCAAGGGCTACATATAGCCATATTATAAGCAACTATCATACTGTTAATGAGTGGGGGCAGTACCCAACTAAACTCCTTTCAGCGGCCAGTTGCGGCAGAATAAGCTGCTGAAGGCTTTAGGATTTAGAGTTTGACCTGGAGCTTTCCTCAGATTAGTTGTCCCTCTTTGGTGTCCTTGGGTTTAGGGGTTTAGGGTTTAGGCTTTTAGGGTTTAGCCTTTTAGGGTTTAGGCTTTTAGGGTTTAGGGCTTTTAG
>CAJNIZ010003036.1:70443-94002 GCA_905231905.1 Symbiodinium pilosum | reverse complement strand
TGTATACAGGGTTATATAGGGATGATAGAAAATGGAAGCCACTGTTTAGGGTTTACGTTGGGTACTGCTCCCACGCTGTAACAGACAAAATTGTTTACCTTAGAAACTTCACTCAAAACTCCTGAAAATGCACGTGCACAAAACATCAGAACTGCAGCTGTAGTAACCCAAGGTCTTTCCTGCAGCTACACTTGAAAGCGGCATGCGCTCGTCTGAAAAAAGAACCTCACAAAGAATGGCCCTAGAATGATGGCCCCAGAGACCGCAGACGACAGGCCCTGCCTAAACCCGCAACCCTAAACCTGCGTCTCCTCGGCAAGCTACAGACCTCCTTTCTTGAAAAGCCTGTGACTGGCACCGTGGTCCCGGAAAAATCTTGTACCCCGAACCTAAACCCTTTATGCTCGACACTCACCCTTAGCCCCAAACCCTTCATACATAAGCCTAAATCCTAAATCGCGAACCCCAAACCCTACACCTTAGCCCATGATCTCCTGATCCTAAGCCTGAGCAAGGAGTTTCTGAACATAGTAGTTTCCATTTTATTTTCCATTATCCCAATATAACCCTAATATAACCCCAATATAACCCCAATATAACCCCAATGGGGGCCCCTAGCGACTTGGGGCATGTCAGGGGACTGTGAAGGACTACGTGAGGTCATTTAGGGTCTAGGGTGACGGGTTAGGGATCAAAAAGGGTTTAGGGTTTAGGGTTTTAGGGTTTAGGGTTTATGGTTTAGGGTTTATGGTTCAGGGTTTAGGGATCAAATAGGAGAGTATGGAGGTCGCAAAGCTCTACCCAAGGGCGCTTGTGTACTTCCACTTAGTTTCACCTTCAACCATCCTAAACCACAGACCTCTGTGAGCACGGGAAAAATATTTTGCAGCCGCTCCACTTAGGGAGCCCAGTTGCTGTTAACGAACTTGAATCTACTGTAATATGGGCATGTAATAGGTAATAGGGTTTCCTTATTATTATTCTGACTTAAAAAGAGATTCCTTAACAGCAACCCACTTAACCTACCAAAATCCAATCAACCCCTGACCCCAACCCCTGCACACTCAACCATGAACCCACACTCCTAAACGCGAGACTAAGCATTGAACTCCAATTCCTGTGCCTTAGGGCCCTAAGCTCTAAACCTTGGGTGCCCCCACCAAATTCCAGTCTATAAGAGTGGTCATAGTAAGGGGTTGATATACTAATATTCAAATTGTTATCCAACTGCTACTAGGTGGGGGCAATATCCAATCTGAACCCTAAACCCTCAATTCCAGACCCGAAAAGTCCGCAGCCCTAAACCCTAAACCCCAACAGTCCACAGCCCTAAACCCCAAACTCCGCCAGTCCACAGCCCTAAACCCTAAACCCTGAACCCTAAATACCCTAAACCCTCAACCCTAAACCACACATAACCCCATTATAGTAGTTTCCATTTTATTTTCCATTATCCCTATATACCTAAAAAACATATAACCCCATTATAGTAGCTTCCATTTTCTTTTCCATTATCCCTAGATAACCCGTATATATACCCTACAATCACTATATGATAACCCCTATATGATCCCTAGAATCCCTACAGTTTCCATTTTCTTTTCCATTATCCCTATAAAACCCGTATATAACCCCTAAAATTCGACGGCCCTAAGCCAGGCCTTGCGAGCCAGCTTTGCCTCTTCAATGGCCTGCCGAGCCTCGCGGTGCTCTCCAAGGGCGTGAGGGTTCGGGGTTTAGGGTTTAGGGTTTAGGGTTTAGGGTTTAAGGTTTAGGGTTTAGGGTTTAGGGTGTAGGGGTTGAGGGTGGGGGCGTAATTTCAGAGGGTGGCGATTAGGGACGGGGCTTTAGGGACACGGTTTGGAGCTTTAAGATTCAATGTTTATGGTCAAGGTTCGGGTTTGGGAGTCGGGTGTAGGGATTAAATAATGTATCCGTTTGGGGGCTTCGGCTTTGATAAATACCAGTGTAGAATCCTTCTTTCTACGGCTTCCGAAATCAGAAGCTGCTTTTCTCACCACCAACCAGAATGAGTGGCCAAAACAGAATCCGTCGTTTGAAGGTTTTGAACTCTACAAAGGAACCGCATCCATTCTTGCTCTCCGCTAACCCTGCTGATGTTCGTTCTTCATGAAGTCGTTCGTGGATCTTACTGGGCACTCAGACATCCTAGTGTCCACGGGCTCCAGTCATCACAGGCCGTCACAGAAGGATAAGGCTTAAGATTCAGGGAGCAGTCTCGGAATCTACAGTTCTGGTGTCAGACCGTACTTTGTCCCAAAATGCTCAGACTTTGCGAGGGGCAAGTCAACTCGTTGGACTTACCGGCTTTCTGAAAGTGATTGAAACATCGCAGAAACGCTATGAAAATCCTCGGGCCCCACGAAGCTCTACGTCTAAGCGCCCAAGAGAAAAACTGCAGCTTCATGCAAGGAGGGAGATCCTAAACCCTTGAGCGCCAAACCCCAAACACAGAACTCTGGTCTGAGAACCTGACTCCCCAATCCCTAAACCCTCAACCCAGATCCCTGAACCACTAAACCCCTAAACCCAAAACCCTAAACCCCTAAACCCCTAAACCCCAAACCCCAAACCCTAAAGCCCTAAACCCAATGTAACCCCATTATAGTAGTTTCCCTTTTCTTTTCGATTATCCCCTAAACCCTAAACCGAGAACTGTAAACCTCGGCCCTGCCTCACCCATGTCCCAGTATCGAAGGCTCAGGTTGTAATGCGCTAGGAACCTCCCAGGCGCTAGGCTTTGCAGAAAGCAAATCGACCCGGGTGTACGACTTTGAGCTTCAGGTTTAGGACTAGTTGCAGATTCATTTATGATTTCAGGTTTAGGGCTTAGGGCTCAAGGTGTAGGATTAGGGTGTAGAAGTTAGGATTTAAGGGTCTGGATTAAATTTGGGGAGGGTAATCCATGCTATTGATATGAAACACGCCCCCCGCATCCCCAAAATTAAGTACTGCCCCAAATATATAAGATCTTTGATGAAAAATAGTTCACATTGGGGGTTTGGGGTGTCTAACATTAATACTGAAGGGTTAGTAGGAAATACTAAAAAAAAGTGAAAACTCCTCTTTAATCTATTTAGGATTTAAGCCTTGATTTGGCGGAGGTCTTTGGCTGAGGGCTAAAGGCTTCGTAGGATGTGTAAGGACAAGTAAACCTAAAACCTGAAACTCCAAACACTACACCTGAAAACCCCTGAATTGGTAATTGTGTAGGTCCCTGTCATATACACTAAAACCCTATATGACCCATGAAAGCAATTTCCATTTTTCCATTATCCCAATATTGTTTAGGTCCGAACCCGAAATCTGCAAGTCCAGTCAACAATTACCACCGACAGTGCCGACGCAGGGTTGACAGGATTGCCGTCATAAAGCTTGCCATCAAAGTCACTGAAGGAAGTGCATGTCTGCACGTCTGCATTCTTTCACAAAGCTTAAGCCTCATAGCCTAAACCCTACACCATGCCAACCGCAAAGACAGCCCTGTGTGGGATACTGCTCTCAATATGCACGAACCCTGCTGTGGAGACCCCCAAAAAAGACCAAGAATGTTGAGTTCTCCATATGGGTGTCCCCATCACCTAAGGGGCCACAGATGGCCACAGTATCGACTCCCATAGACTGTAGCCTTTCTTAGAAGGACTCTCACAAAAGCACCTGGCATATCATTCGTTGGAATAGAACTGCACAGCCTATGGTTCTCTATCTCGCCGTGGCGCAGCCCTAACGGTTCCCAGCACCAGGAAGCGCACTTGAAAAAACAATGGCGGAAACGATGTATGCATAGGAGTAAACCCGGAAACCCAAATCTTGAAAAGCAAAAACTCCAAGCCGAAAAGAAATCCATGGAGAAGCCCCTCCAACCTCCGCATGGGAATTTGTCTCGGGCCATCAACCAGCGCCTCACATCATAGGTTCGCGGGCTTGAGGGTTAGAGGTTAAGGGCTTACTTGCTGAGGGTTAGCAGGGAATAAGGGCATATATTCTATAGGGATTATATAGAAATTCGATTCCCTCATTTCCTACGAAGCAAGAGTAATTCTAAACTTTAGACTAGATCTAGAATCCATAGTGCTATGTCTCCTCCTCTATGCATTCACCAACGTCGCCTTGGTCGTCAAACGCCCGAACTAGACCACGCCAGGCTAGCCAGTATTACGAAACACTCGCGCCATCTACACTTGTAAGTATCAGAGAAAATGAAACGGTTCCTGGTCATAGCTTGCAGCGCCGAACCCTGAACCCGAATTTCAAATCCTGAACCCTGCGCCCCCTAAACCTACCATTTATACTACAGTAGTTTCCATTTTCTTTTCCATTATCCCCATATAGCCCCAATATACTAATATCCTTATCGCTATATACTATAGTATGTTCGGCAGACGTCACTGTGCAGCCTGAAGCTTCTTCAGGACCCTGCATGCTGAGCGGAGACGCTCCTGGTTGCAAGGAGGCTTTTAGGGACTTGGGGGCGCTAAACCCTAAACCCTAAACCCTCACGTTTCAGGGTTAGGCTGGGGCTTAGGGCAAGAAGGCTTGCAGCCTGGTTTTACGATTCATGTTGAAGCCCAGGGTTCAGGCCGGGAGGTTTCTCTATTGGCAGGCCCTCCTGATGATATGCAGTAGTTTCCATTTTCTTTTCCATTATCCCCATATAGCCCCAATATACTATTATCTTTATTACTATATAACTATATACTATAGTACGTTCGCATAACTTTTGAGAAAGGTTGGTTTGGCATGACAATGGAACTGCTGGGGGATTTGCATCACCACTCTCTTAAGGTGGGTGCGTCTCCCCTACTTTTTCAATTTCGGGTGTTCCGCTGACATGGTTTGGAGCTGGGGCAGATATTTTGAAATTTGGTTTCAGAAGTCCAGGGTCTCTAGAATCTAGCTTATAGGGTGTAGGGTTTGTGGCTTATTTTGGTCCTTCCATTCGCTTATTACCCGCACATAAACGAAAATGAGCCACGTGGCCGAATCAATACATTGCGTGAACAGCGTGAGGGAAATGAAGGGAGTGCGCCCACGTGTCCACGCGAGAACCCCTGTCACCCTTTTCATTCTGTGTTCACTCTCTCATTTTCTTTGCGTGAGCCGCATGAGGTTTGTTTAGGGTTGAGGGTTGTAGGGTTTAGGGCTTAAGTCTCTGGGTGAATCAAAAAAATTGGCAAGATCACGGCATTGCCACTTGGCAATGAAATTGTTTGAGCTGTATCGCAACGGGCTCTATCCATGTCTGGCTACCTATTTGCAAGCCTTAGACCTCTCTAGGGTTGAAGGCCTCTTGAGGTTGGGGGGGGTAAGGGGGTACATAGGGGATATATAGGGGATGTATTGGGATTATGGACAAGAAAATGGAAACTACGACTTAGGGTTTAGGGTTTAAGGTTTGAGTTTAAGGTTCTCTTGAGGTCAAACTATAGAGCTTGAAATAAGTCCTGGGCACAGTCCTGCTAAAACTCCTTATCCCGAACCTCAAGCCACAACGCCGTAGTCCTGATCCTTACCTACCAAACATCAAAGCCCTGTTCCATCTAAGGATCAGTCCGTTTCAGTATTCAAACCCTACACACCCAAACCCTCATCCCAAACAAATCCCTCATCCCTGAACCTCCAGTCTAACATTCCAGCCGTCGGCCCTTAAGCCTGGGGTCCTTAAATACCGAAGAGATGTACTTTTACCCTAAACCCCTCAGCAGATAAGCCCACCCCCTAAACCCCAACCCCCCAAAACCCCTAAATCCAACACCCCTCAACCCTAAATCCCTAAGCCCTAAACCGCAAACCTCAGACCAGGCCTTTGTCTCCCCGTCCCGAGGACGTAGTCGCGAGGCCTCGCAGGACTTCAACAACTTGCTGGGTTCTAAGGGTTTAAGGTTTAGCAGTTTAGGGTGTAGCGTTGCTGGATGTGAGTGAAGAATGGGAAACCAAATGGGAAATGTGGGTTTGGATGGATACTGAAAGGAATCTAGGGTTTATCTTGCTGGTTGTTTGCCAGAATACATGACCAGAAAAGAACATAGAAATACTACGAAATGGAAATTGTTACGTTATTGGGGCTTACAATATACGGTCACGATAAGGATACGTACTTCCATTCCCAACTAACAACCAATAAGATAGGTGATGTGGGCCTTGCCAAAGGAAAGGGGGGGGTTTCCCTCATGAGGAATACGAATTTAAGAAACCCTAAACCCTAACCCGCTAAACCCTAGGTCGCTTGCGGGGACAAAGGATGTAAAGTCCAGGCTCTACCTGCAAATTCAGCTGACCATCATGTTACGCGTCAACTTTGTCCCTAGAACTGTGTCCCTTAATTATATGCTTGGACAGAAGAACACCACACAGTATGCATTATACATCACATTATACATCAGGAATTAAATTAAAGTAGATAGGAGGTCCCTACACCCTAAACCCTTAAGTGGTGCAAAACTTCTTCCGGCCGCCATAGTCAAGTAGGATGTTCGTGAGACTTTAATGTTCGAGCTTTCAAGCTCTGGGTTCTGGAGTGGGTTTAGGGGCTTAGGGTCCCCCTAAACCCTAAAACCCACAAATCCGAAAACCCTAAAACCCTAAACCTCATGGCAAACAGTAGGTTTTTGGGATTGGGATTTGGGATTCAGGATTTAAGGGGATGAGGGCTTGGGGCTCAGATATTAGGCTTTGGGGTTCAGGCGCACGCTGAGTTCAAGGTTCGGGCTCAGGGTTTATATATGCTATAGTCTAAACTCCTAGTATCCCCATTAATAACCCTCATGGTAGTTCCCTACATAATCCGCTATATAGCCCCCTTTAAGGAGCTTAGACCATAGCTCATATGGTGTTTAGGCTCCGGGCGCGGGTTCGGCCTGTAGAGCTTCGCGTTCAGACTTTAGCGTTTAGTAATCTGGGTGCTGTTAAGGAACTTTTTTTCGAGTACTATAATTGGACACACCCCCTTTGTTTACTTTATGCCCATAATATGGTAACTTAATTCAAGTTCCTTAAAAGCAACCAAGGAATTTTAGGTTGCGGTCCAAAGTCTCGGTGCATGGGGGCTTGACAAGGCCCTGAGCATTCGTGAGACATAGCTGCTGATTCCCTTGGTCCCAGCAGGCTTTAGGGGTTTTTTATCGGACCTTTTCTCCCTGGCTTGAATCCCCCTGGAGGCTTTAAGGGTTTAGGGCGCCGGCCAAACTCGAAAAACAACCCCCAAAACCTTTGCGCTATGCCTGTCAAACTGCTTCTGGCTGCTGTATCACAATGCCGACGACTATTGCTCATCTCCATTGTGGTTTGGGTTCCGGATCTTGGTGAAGGCGACTCCCATAACTTAAGTGGACCCCCCACCCATTAATAGTGACTATAAGGGATAATAAGGAATATATTAGGATACTCTTGTATTCCTATGAAACCAATATTGCAGAGTGTGGGGTCCCCCTCACCCATAACCTTCTTTTCGTCCAAGTGGATTCCCCGTGCTTCTAAGGGCATCCCCACCCTGAGAAAATCCTATGTTCTTGCAATTTAAAAATATAGCTAAAATAATCAGAACGAGCTGAACCCTAAACCCCAAATCCAGACGCCCACCTAAAGCACAAACCCTATCCCAAAACTTCCAGCCACAAACCCTGAACCCTACACCCTAAAAACCCTAAACCCTCAGGCCCACGATGCCCCTTGTATTGTTCGGCCTCCCGGTACTCACGAATGGCTAGCCGCTGTTGGCCAGCAGCTGCCTTTACCTGTCAGCTTTGCTTTTGCATAAACCCGACTGTAAATCCTGGGCCCAAGATGCTCAACACAGTTTAGGGAAAATGGAAAAGAAAATGGAAATCCTAGGTCCCTTTGAAGGGGGATATAGGGATTATATTGGGGTTGTATTGAGATTATATAGGGATAATGGAAAAGAAAATGGAAACTACTATTTAGGGTTCAGGGTTTAGGATTTATAGTCCCCCTTAATTAGATAGAATTTGGGGTATATGGGGATCCTATTATAATATACCCAAAGCCATATTCTATCTACTTAAGGGTGACTATAGGGCTTTAGGTCTGGGTCTAGGTTGCTGGGCTTTAGGGTTACAGGATCAAGGTCTAGGATTTAGGGTCTAGTGTCTACTGGTCTAAGGTGAAGCTTTACCCCAAAATCCTAAGCGCTGAACCCTAAACTCCGTGAGTCCCAATCCCCTCCCCCTATCAATTAGCAAGACTCCGTTGACATTTACTGCTCCCCATGGGTACATCAGAACTTCCTACCAGGAAGCTATGAAGAATCAGAAGGGGGTGTGTTTCCGGATAGTACTCGTTGTGGTCTAAGTTCCTAAAACCACACCACTAAACCCCAAACCATAAGCCGCTTTGTGCTGTCCATGTGATATCAACAGGGTCCTCATAGTCAGGTTGGGTACGCTTCCTTGTTATACAAGAGTCAAGGTTTAGGGCTTTAGGGTTTAGATTATTGGGATTGCAAGGTTTAGGGCCCTAAACCCTAAACCCTAAACTGTAAAGCATCGCTGCAGGTTGTCAACCCATAGGACATAGCCACAAAAACCCAAGCTTATGAGCCGAAATTGCGCAACGCCCCTGAACCCTACAAACTAAACCCTAAGCCCCCTAAACAAGATTTAGGGTTTAGGGTTTGTCCTAAACCCTCAGCCCCTCCTAAACCCTCTACCCAACCCCAAACGATGCAACAGCCCTAGACCCTACATAAACCCTGAGGCAGGATTCTGCGGGATCCCCATTTGTGCAATCTGAATATATATATATATATATAGATATATGTATATACATATATATATACATAAATAGATACTTGTATTGATATATATATATATGTATAGATACGCATAGATATATACAGATATTGTATAAATATATATATATATGTATAGATATATACATATATATATATATAGGGATTGTAGGGTATATATTGGGGTTATATTGGGATAATGGAAAAGAAAATGGACACGACTAAATGGGGGTTCAAATTTAGGGCTTAGGATTGCAAGACTAGGGTTGAGGCTTAGGGTTTGGGATTGAGGGCGCAGGGCCTGAAGATTTAACGTTCGGAATTCTGCGGTAGTCTTTGGTTAGGTTCCTGAACAAGCTTCATGATATGACCTCCCTCAAATTAATGTGGAACCTCATACAAGGACACGAGCTCTAACCCCTGAACCCTTGTTTGCCTGAGGGAGGGCATCACAATCAGTTTATGATCTATAGCATTCTCAACCCGAAACCTTAGACAGTAAATCCCACAATGAGCGGCCTGTAGCAATCCCGATATCATCCCTAGACCCTAAACCAGTAATGATAACTGTATTACATACTGCCTTACAAAGCAGCCCTCGAAGCGCAGAATCGCATCCTGAAAGCATCTGCAGCCACCGGCGACTTTCTCAAGCTTTAGGGTTAGGTTTTCGGGGTTTGGTGTTTCGGGCTGTCACGACCCGCCCCCCCCCCTTACGACTTCACGCCACCCCACCATATGGCAAAGGCTGTCAGGTCCAATCATCATAAAGGTACAACATCAAATAGTAGTTGCCATCTTATTTTCCATTATCCCAATACTCCAATTCATCATCCCCTCAGTTCATCTCCGAGATGATGATCTCATCGGGTTTAGTGGCCTTAGGGAATGTAGGGGCTTTAGGGACCCTGGGGACTTTAAAGAGATGAGAGAAGGATGAGAGAGGTTGGCCTGAAAGGTTTACTTGGTGAATCTGTTGAGACTCCTGCTTTTGCCAGGTACGACCTTGTATTTTCCCGCTAAAACCCTGAGCCCCATCTATGGTGTCGGGCCTGTAGATCTTAAAGAATTCACTATTTGACTGTTGGTCATAAAAGAATCCGTAGACTTCGTATGAGGAGGAAGGTCATACCAGTTCAGGGTTTTGGGATTAAGGATTAGGGTCAGGGGCTTTAGGGGTCCACGGCTAAGACGCTGGCTTAAGACACCACATTTGGAATCTTGTTGGTTTGCCCTCTTATGTCGGTCGTAGAGGGTCGTAGGGCAGTCTTGTGGCAGTTACCCGTTCGTGAAGCAGGCACCTATAAATAATGAGCTGTTATTAATTGCAGAGAGGCCCTAAGAATGAGCCCTAAACTAAAGAAAGCGTGCATTCTCTGTTCAAATCGATGCCGACAGTGTGTCTGAGAGTTCAGCGCAGCCAGCGCAGCAAACTCCTCTACAAACAGGGGAAACACCAAAGCGGAATTGCGATGGAGTCATACCGGTTTCGAAGGTCTTGCCTTCAGGAATTCTTGACTGTAGCGCACGTGAGTTAAAATCTACCGGCTAATTTCAAGCCAAGCTTTGCATTCGTTCGACACCCGCGCTGGTGGCCTGAGCGGCAAAGCTTCTACGAGAGCAAGGTAGGGTGGAGAAACCCCCAAGAGTCAATCCAGCCCGAAAGCTCTGTGGAGCCAACAAGGCAGATCATGGGCAAAACCCTCCACTGACGTCTTGCTCCAGGCCCCTTCCACGGGCATGCCTCAACATAGCTGCCAACATGACGAAAGGCGTACTTTAAAAGTCCCAAAGAGGAACCTGGCTCTCAGTAGGACATGAACCCACAGACTTCGCAAGATTCCTACAGTAGTTGCCATGATGGTCTCCTAAAGAAGGGTTCATGGCCTGCCCAAAAGACCAGAAGACGCACCCAGGGGCGTAGGGCACGTTCACCAAAGACAACGTGTAAGACACGCCCTCAATTCAGATGCACAGCACCTGTTCTTCACTGCCAATCTTGGATGCAGGGTAGATTGCTGGCACCCTTCAAAAGGATCATGCCGGTCTTCTCAGTCTCAGCTGAAGAAGAACACGTCCATGAGTCGTAAGCATCGAATTACTGGGCTGCTGCTAGGAAACTTCATTACCAAAAATAGGGTATATTGTAAATACTAGGGTTTCCTTACTAAAGTAGCTTAATCTGAGTTCCTTCACACCAAGCCAGATTACTGCTTGAGGATGCCGTAGTAGTCCGTGGACATGTAGGGACACAGAAACTCGCTCAGGCCTCCTTTGCGGCTTGGCGCTTCCTTGCTGGCAATCTCTGCGCTTTGGGGTTTTGCAGGGTGCATAGGGTTTAGGGTTTAGGATTGGGCTTTTAGGGGCTTAGGGGTTTTAGGGTTTCATTGGGCTTTTAATTGCATAGGGTCTTCGGATTTGGGCTTTTTACGGGTTTAAAGGATATAGCATGGGATCCTGTGAAGAGACTGGATAACCAAGCTTCTCCCATGTCGCGCATCAGCTGGTCGTGGTAGTGCGTCTGGTGTAGGAGCACCTCATCAACAACAAGCGTGAGTGGCATGAATAGGCCGCGAATTTGTAATTCCTGCGCACCGAGCGCAAAAATCCCGATACCTGAAACCTAAACCATTTAAACCCTGCTCATTTTTTCGACCACATGAACAACTCCTGTGCAATGCATATTGTGGTCTCATGGCCAACCTGCAGATATATGAGGGTCTGGACTGAGGGCTTCAGGTGCATGGATAGTCTTCTCCCTACACCCTGAATACCCATGAACTTGACTGTAAGTAAAGGGGTCACAGTTGCACCATTAGCTCTGAACCCCAAAAAACCCAAACCCTAAATCCTAGACCCAAAGCTCTGAAACCTGCAATTCCTTTTAATGGAAACTAAAACAATAAAATCCTTTTCCCCTAGGCCACTAAGCCTTGTTCCCTGAAGCCTCAATAAAGTAGTAGTTTCCATTCTCTTCACCATTCCCCTTGGTACCCCAACCAGCAACCCTAAACCCCAAACCCGTGAACCAACCCCTAAACGTTAGAACCCTAGAACCCTAAGCCTAAGCATTAAACCCTACTCTGAATCCTAAGCCTTAGACCCCAAAGCCTAAGCCCTGAACCCCTGACCCCTCAACCCTAAACTCCCAAACCCCCAAACCCTAGAGATAATTCTATCGTCGGAGGACCATGGAAGCTCGATTGCTGGTCTCTGGCATCCAGCTACGCTTCCACGCTTTGACCGTGGCCACCTGGGTTCAGGGTTTCGACCTTGAAGTTTAGGGTGCAAAGTTATACTTATTATAACATATATATAACACCATCATTGGCTATTGATATAAACCATATTCTTCAATATCTGATCTTCTACAAACCATTAAGTTAAACGGTTTCAGGTTTAAGTTTAGGGTTTCACTTTTGGGTTTGGCGTTTGGGGTTTAAGCTTTCGGCTTAAGGTTTAGGGCTTGGGGGTTAGGGCTTCGGGTTTGAAGCTTGGCATTTAGGATTCAGCGTTTATACTTAGAATCATCAACCTCCTTCTTCAGAGGCTCCTGAACAAAGTCTGCAAAAATCAACAATGCAGCTGCATGGAAGGTCTGCAGGAGTTTGATGCTGCAGCAGGTTGACTCCTATATTACTCCATATTACCCCATATTACCCCTATATTAGCCCAATATTATAACCCGTAATACAGTCCCCAATATATAATCCCTATAAATCCTAAATTATTGTGCACTCTTGGGGAGAGAAAGGGATGCTACTAGGAATGAAGCTTCTCCAACTGTGGCAGTGAACGGCTGCATCTATCTGCATCTGACATGGTTGAGATTTAAGGGTTTATAGTCCCCCTTAAGTACATAGAATATTGGGTTTTCTATAGGTTATTAAGGAATAATGGAAAAGAAAATGGAGACTACTATATTGTAATAAGGTATATATTGGGGTTATAGTCCGCCTGGAGTAGATGGAATATGGGGTATATGGGGATCTTGTTAGAACATACCCCACGCCATATTCTATCTACTCAAGGGGGATGATAGGGTCAAGGGCTTGCGGGTTTAGTAGGGCTTATGGCTTAGTGCTGGGCTTGGTGCTCATATTTTGCAGCACAATCCATTTTGCAAGTCCCGGCAAGCAAGAGGCTACCCTGATATCATCATCATAGAACCGGCTTCCCTGTTACATTGCAGCCTGGCGAGGCTCAAAGGCCTGAAAGTATGTCTGTCTTGGCAGGAGAGAAATCGCTTCCTGAAAGAATATCCTCTCTCCATCCCCTCATCACAAATATCTTCTTTGACGTACTAGTGCTACCACCGGGCATCGCCAAAATCAAGGGCAGTAGGACGCTTCATATTAGGTGGAGGTGATTACCTGTTTGCGCTCGCACAGGTGCTGGCTGGGGGAAGCAGCTCCTTCATTGCGGTGCACACGTGGGTCGTTAAAACATGCGTTCTTGGCTATATAGTCTCTACATAATCCCTCTACACCCCCAATTTAATCCCTATATAATCCCTACATAATCCCTACTTAATCCCAATATAATACCCCCATTTAATCCGCACATAATCCCCATTTAATCCCTACATAATCCCTACTTAATCCCTATATAATACCCCTATATAATCCCACAACGAGGCGCCTCCTCCGACATGGCCGACTCCTCAGGCAAAGAAATCTTACCTTTCAAGACCCGGGCAATGTACTCCGCCTGAAGGCCATAGGCCGTGATGTTCCTGGGCCATTTAGGGCCAAAAGTTGAGGGTTTAGGGTTTAGGGTTTAGGGTTTAGGCTTAGGGAGTTAAACTTGAAGGTTTGAGGGCTCGGGATTAAGTGTTGGGAACTTGGGGTTTAGAGTTCAGAGGAAGTCTGACATAAACCCCAAAACCATGTCACCGTTGCATGATGGGAAAACCCTGTAGAATTTCTCTCGTGGCCATGTAAAATTCATGCTGTCTCTTAATTGGCCTTGAACATAATGCCAAAAAAAACACGAAAGAAAGCCTGTACCCCAAACCTTGGGAATTACACTCTAGCCTACGCATGCCAGTCCCGGAAAACCTTGCCCCTAAACGCAATATCCCTAAGATCCGCAGACCACGAAACACTTAAAGTCTTTACAATCCTGAAAAACATTGTTTTTGAAACCACAAAACTGAAAAGGACTAAATGCCGTTACCCACACCAAGGCCATGAATGCCGTGAAAAAACTCGACCACTGGGCCAGCACCCTACCGGGTTGCTGTTGCGGAACTGTCTAGGGTTTAGGGTTTAGGGCCATAATATGGGTATGTAGTAAATACCAAGGCTTCACTATTTTAGGAATGAACTGTCAACCCTACACCCTTATACCCCAAGCAATAGGGTTTCCCTGTTTTGTGAAACCCTCAGCTGCACACACTTACCTGTAAACCCGACTCCCTCAAACCTAGATCTCACACCCTAAGCCCTCAACACTAGATCCTCGACCCCACTCTCTTGAAAAGGTCCTTAACCCTACTTAGCAAGCCCTAAGCACCCACCCCGCAGCCCCCAAAAGCACCAATGACACAAAATTACTACGAATATTCTTAGCATTCGTATTATTATGATTATAAGTAGTATTACCAATTAGGAGAGCCCTGCTACCCAAAACCGGTAGTTTCCATTCAATTTTCCATTATCCCAATACAACCCCAATATAACCCGAATATTACCCCGATATAACCCTAAACCCTACTACCCCTAAGCACCCACCAATAAGGAGAGCCCTGGTTCATGATGCAGGCGCACTCCGAGCCACAGAAAGCCAGGTTCAACGACCGGACTTTCCTTTCGGCGGCTTAAGAGTTTGGGTTTGCAGTTTGAGGTTTGAGGTTTGGGGTTTGGGGTTTGGGGGTTCGAGTTTCTAAACCCTAAGCCCTAAACCCTAAACCCTACAGTTTTTTGGGTTTAGGGCGTCCAGGTTTGGGGTCAAAAGTCTGGAGCTGAGGATTTTCGGGTTTGGGGGCTCAGGGTTTCGAGCCAAGGGTTTAGAGCTTGCAGGATGCAGGTTAGGGATACATTGGCGTGAAAGCCTAGTGATTATGCCCTGAACCCTAGACCCTAAGCCCTAAGCCCCTAAGCCCCAAGCCGTAAACCTGGTGAAGGACTGGGCAAGGGATTTTATGCGTGCCTGTAAAGGACGTGAGCACAAGAGGCAATGGTTTGGGTACTGCCCCCCCCACCAGTCTAGAACAAATGCAATGACAAGGAATTTTAAGGATTCTTAAAGAGAAAGGATTCGTAAGGGATCGCTGTAGATATTTATTTATTTATTTATTTGTTTATTTATTTATTTAACTATAATATGAATATGATGCAACTGTAACTGGGTGGTGGCAGATCCCAATCAATTGCGCGAAACTCTCACAATGCTTTTACAAGAATAGCAAAAGATTCTCTCAGGGATGATCTAGAGGCCTAAATAAGTAGCAATATC
Organism: Symbiodinium pilosum; assembly: GCA_905231905.1. Classification (NCBI taxonomy): domain Eukaryota; class Dinophyceae; order Suessiales; family Symbiodiniaceae; genus Symbiodinium; species Symbiodinium pilosum. The sequence goes on along the minus strand of CAJNIZ010003036.1, from coordinate 78,776 downwards.
ATTTTGCGGTTCATTATCCAGTTGAGGCAGCCTTTGCTCTAGTTACTCTAGTTATATACAGAATCTGGGACCATAACATTGGTAATTATTAAAACCCCATTTGGGATGTAGGATCTAGAAAAAGTTTGGGTTACGACCGAGAGCCTACCAACCAAGATTTGTGCGAGGTTTCGGCAGTGGTTCGATGACAGACACGCCGAGAGGCTGGTTATTGGGAGATTGAAGCCCTTAGAGCTATGCTGTAGAGCATAGAAAATCCTTCCGCCGGTAGCATGACCACTAGCATCAAGATGGGCATAACCGCCCCTAAGCCCCGAAACAGTCATCCCAGAAAAAAATACAAGCTTCGCTGGGAACATCTGGCGGTAAAGATAGAGGCCATCTCTCTCCACATTCAGCTCTTTCTCCACATCTTTCGGCAAGTAATCGTACTTCTTCCTGTAGCCTGAGTGCATGCGTGCGGAAACTTGTGGGAAGCATCCTGGGCTTAGGGCCTTGGATCTGGGAACGAGCTCGCACCTTCGTATTTCTATAAACAGCCCCAAAAGCATGCCCTTTCTTGCTTCCGGATCTTGAGCTTTTAGGCTTTTCGGAGCGAGGCCCTGGGGTTCTGCCTCATGGTTTAGAAGGAAAGACTTGCATCAACAGCTGTTGGTATCGACATTCGGTCATGAACGGCGAGACACATGAAACGGCGCACCCCAAGCCCTAAAACCTGGACCCTAAACAGTAGTTTCCGTTTTCTTGTCCATCATCCCTATGTAACCCTATACAATACCCCCATAGGCTACTTAAGTCCGGAAGACGAACTCTGAACTACAGAACCAGAAGATTGCCCTTCAGAAGATCAACTCGAAAAGCTTCAGCCCAAAAAGGGCCCCAAAGACTGAAACTTCAACACTAAATCTGCTTACCCGTCAAAAGCCCCAAACAATTCAAGACCTTACACTAATGCACGTCCCTACACTTAAATCCCTGAACCCAGAATCTCCACCATCCATAACAAAAAACCCTAAACCCTTAACCCTAAACCCTAAACAAAAAACGATGAAACATTACCCAAAGAGCCGGTGGCGCAGATGATCAGATCTGCCTCCAGAGTTTCGTGCTTTTAGGACTTGGGATTTGCATTTGGGGGTTAAGGTCTAGAGTGTAGGATTTAGGCTTTGGGGCTTGAAGTTTTAAGTTTCAGGCGGATTGGAAGTCAAGTAACCTGTTTTTTCTGATGAGGGGTCTCCTCAAAAACGTGCCTTTTTGGAGCCGCTCAATTCAAGATCGGAACATGTTCGCCCTAAGCGAAGCATCTAATCTTGTTCCTGTTTTTCATGATATAAGCCTGCTTTTCATAGGATGACCATTTGCTTGTGCCTATTTTCATAGCATCACAAGTTTTGCTTGTGATCTCATACCTGTGCTTCATGATAAAAGCCTTGTTGTTGAGAGGCATGCCTTGATGGCTGCCTGGCCGCTATGATTACGTCATGTCACCTATGTGATCCATCGTGAAACCGGCATAGCGAAAACGAAGCTCTGAAGGCCGTAAGACGAGAAGGAAATACATGAGGGACTATACTAAACTACGACGAAAGGGACCCCTATGTCCACCCTTAATGGTCCCTTGGTAACTCTCATCTTGGCAGTAGCTCTGAACCTTAACCCTATAAGCCCTTATAGTAATCTCTCTAAATGCGGGGATCATAGGGAGCTGATGAATAACAGGGGATCCTAACAAAACCCGAGCTTTGGGACATTCTCACGCGATCACACTGGAACAAACATCAAAGCACCACAGGATTCCACATGCGGTGCCCCTACCAAGCAGCTTTATAGTACACAATGTGGTTTCCTCGTAATGGTAGAACCCATCAGCCTACATCCGTTGAAACCTGAAATCCTCAACACCCAATCTTAATGCAGAGCTTCCGGGTTCAGGGTTTAGGGAGCGTGGACCCATGACCTGCAACCCGCCCCATGAATCAGTTTAGGTTTAGGGTCTAGGGGCCTTTTTCAGACTCACGAAACACTCGCAACATCCTTTCAGGGTACTTCAAGCTGATAAGGCTTATTTGGTTGCTGCAGTGGCCAGGGACAATTCACGGCTACAGCCAACATATCCATACAAGGCCCGATATGGTAATTTCCCAATATAAGGGGCCCCCAATATAGAGCCCAAAATACTATACTGGGACCCCCAAAATGGTACCCCTAATTTTGGGAAACCCCCATATGATCCCATAGAACTTCAAAGTCCCCAGAGCCCAATGCCCGAAGCCCGAACGCCCGGATCTGAAAATCTAAGCCCATAAACTAGACCCCAAATCCCTGCTAACACAAGATCCCTTGGACACCATAAGGAGGACCCTACAAATATCAGATGACTACGATAGGGTCCTACTTCTGGGGGCCGGGGTTTCCAACATCCTCTTCTTAACTATTTCAGAACACGTTGCAACGTAGCTGAGGCATGCAATGAAGCTTTCATGTGAATCCAGGAAGGCTAAGAGGGTGCAGATGCTCTTCCGTCCATTGAGGAGAGGTAATGCCAATACACATAGGCGATCATGAAAACACTACAGAAACAGCCAGTGGAAGTCGGAATGTGGGTTTGTACTTTCATGCGGTCAACCTCTAGAAAGCACGTTAGTCCCCCATAATACCCCAATCCCAAAATAACCCCAATATAACCCTAATATAACCCCAATAGATCCCCATATATACCCCCAACCCCCTAAACCCTAAGCCCTAAGCCCTAAACCCTGAACCATAAACTACGTTCAACAATCCTTGCTTTCCCTGAAAACACAAATCTGCTGGTCCCTTCAGGTGCCTCGATGGACTGACCGTTTTCCAATTCGACTCCAGTCTTTGTCAGCTTTTTCACCGCACCCTTGACCTTGGAGATAACCCCTGGTATAGGGCCCTAAACCCTAAACCCTAAACCCTATAGGGTATATAAGGTGGTGCATGATGCCCTCCATCCACAGGAGGGGACTGGATTACGGCTTAAGGATTTGGAGTTGGTATGTAGGGGTTGGGGTTTCAGCTCTTGTCAAACCAACAGTCCATCAGATCAGGACGAGAATCCCAGGGTTTAGGGTTTAGGGTTATGCCCTGTGTCCCTATGTAGTCCCTGTACTACTCGTAAGATTAGCTGGAGATTTAGGGAATGCTCAGAATCTTTGAAAGGATATGCGGGCGCTTGCAAAAAAAATGGGTGGCCCCTCTGTCGCCAAAATTACTACAACACTTGACCCTAAACCCTGAACCGTGTGGCTCTATTATAGGGGCTCGCCCGAATTGTTGAAACATAGAGGTGAGAAAGGGCTGCCAGGGTTCTCAAAGAAGGGGAACACCAGCAGTTCCGGGACCGGACTCCCTTGACCTATGGGGATTCCGGGTTTAGGGTCTAAGGTTTAGTTGGTATACTGGTCCCTATTTGGGATTTTAGGGTTGAGAATGTAGGGTTGTTCGGGGGACTTTGTAGAATGCAAGGCTACGATTCATATCTAGCATGGATCCTGTCGCCAAAAACTCACCTTCCCACTCTCCTACCATAAACATTTCTGGGTTGCTGTTAAGGAACGTAAATTAAGTTACTATATTGGGGAAACCCGATGACTTACTATATATACCCATTATGGTAACTTAATTTAAGTTCCTTAACAGCAACCCAGATTTTCCATGTCATGGAGTGGCACGACATGGTAAGATCTAATTCTTCAGGGGGTGGGGGGTGCTTGTTATCAGGGGGATGTCATTAGCATCAAAAAGAAAGCTCGAGGGGAAAGGGTTGCCACTCTTCCATGTACGTATTTCGGGCTCATCCCGAAAAAAAGCACCAGCCCTCCAGGAACCGCAGGGGGGGTAGACAAATGCCGTAATGCAGGGTCTATCTAATATAGGGATGATTAGGATTTAGGATTGAGGGCTTTGGGTTTAGTAGCTCATATGAATGATTCTTCAAATTTAAACAGCACTCAAGGCCGCGAAAATCGATCACTTCGCGCCTTTCTCGAAAGTTCTCACGCTCCCCATTAACGACACGCCAAGCAACAAGATGCAGCCAAATCTCCGAGCGTCTTGCTTTGGGAGCATTACTGTGCGGGTGTCCAACGATTATGGGTACTTTTTGGGGCCCCCAATCAGGGTTATAGCATTTTGGGGTCTATAGTGGCGTTCCCGTATTTTGGAAAACTACCATGTAGAAAATCCCGAGAAAAATCCTTCCAACGTTCCCTTGAAGCCACTAAACGTGAAATCTTGACCCTCCTGCGCCCAGAAGAGCCCAGACCTAAAACATGCGAATTCAATCCTTAACGTCCCATCCGCGATCCTAGACCATGAATATCCTGCACAACTAATCCTCTCCCGCTAAGAACACACCTAGACTCCCTAACCCCCAAACAAATCCCCTAGCATTGCAGAAGTCCTAATGAGGGAATTGACCTTTAGGGGTCAGCGAGTTTGTCATTGGCGACAGGCAATTAATCTGAATGCTCCAAGCCACGCCCTTGATCTCGCCACTCCGCCACTTGCGGATGAAGGTCGTGTCAAGAACTGCAGCGCATCCATAAAAGTCCTGTCCGGAGTAGTGTCGGAGCTTCGACGTTTTTCAATACACCTTTGGCCCTAAACCCGCTAACCCCTTAACCCCTAAACCCTCAACCTTAAAGCCTAAAGATGTGTAAGGGTTGGGGGAATGATATTGGTAATCATTCAAGCTGCTACATTAGGCCCCAGCAAGGGCAACACGATGACACGATCTTCATTGGGATCAGCTACTACTCAAAGGGCAAGTTGCTTCCTGAGAACACTTGGATGTTCCGTGCACAGAAAAGGAGTCCGTATTCTTGCGTTTAAGGGATCAAAACTGACCAAAATTTCAGGGAACCCCGAAAGACGTCCTACTTGCGTTCTACTCCAAACCCAAAACCCTTAACCCGAGACCTTCTAAACCCTACACCCACACCATAAACCTAAACCCTCGTTGAACCCTAGACCCTCTATGTAAACCCTATATCTTGATTTGAGAATGCAAACTTCAGAGCAAGTAGCACTGTGATCTCGTGAGCACTGGTCAGGGCTTAGGGCTTCAGGGTTTCAAGGCGGTTAAGGGTTTAGTGTTTAGGCTTTAGGGTTTAGAGCGTTACCCCTTTTAGGTACCCTTACTTGCTGGGGTTAGTAAGGAATAATTTGGGTTAGGGTTGTCAAGAACTATACAAACGACATCACTTACTGGCACTTAGTAGAGAATAAGGCAATACATTACATAGGGACTATATAGGGATTATATTCCCCTATTCCCCACTGACAATCAATAGCATGAACAAATGGGGGTTGAGGATTTAGGGCTTAGGGTTTGAGGTGAAGATCCTTGGGAGGAAGGGACCACTGGGAATACACGCGGTTCAGGGTTTAGGGCTTACGGCAACCCGAGCAAAAAGGGAATCTACCTCCTGGCCAATCCAGGGGACAGGTAGTTGAAATACGACATTACATGGGCTACTTAAGTGAGTCTTACTGGTGGTAAGTAGAGAAAAAGGGCATGACATCTGAATATACTCCCTGTATGATATATTCCCTTATTCCTTACTAACCCTAAACCCTGCATCATGTATTCCCTGATTCCCTACCAAGCAGCAGCAGTAAGCTACTTAAGTGAGATCTCCATCCGTCTGCTCCTCCTTGTCCCCTAGGAGGAAATGAAGGATCCTCTTTGTGAAAGTGTAAGACAGCCCATGAATGACTGGTGCAATGCTTAGTAGGGAACGACCTTTTTCCTTATGTACCCCCAGTAAGATAATCCCAAAAAATCTTAAGGATCACGGATCCGGAAGAAGTTTCGCAAAGATGGTGGCCCTACCACGGATCCTGGGATGTCGGTGGTCCATGCGGGAACCCTTGTTCCCTGAGAACGCCAAATTACACTGAAGTTTCATGGGATTTGGTTTTGGGTTTGGAGGTTTAAGGTTTAGGAGTAAGAGGTTTAGGGTGTAGGTTTTGTGGTTAAGAGGTTTAGGGTTTAGGGCTTAGGGTTTAGGATTCAGGGTCTAAGGTTAGACTCTCACCTCCACTTTGCTGTGAACCTTAGGGTTTAGGGTTTAGGGCAGTCTATGTGCAGACATGTTGAAAATAGGGGTGGCTTTCCCAAAATTATGGATACCTTTCGAGGGGTCCCAATAATCAGGACTATAGTACTTTGGGGTCTATATTGGAGTCCGCCTATGTAGGGAAACGACCATATCGATCTTGGAGCTTGTGAAGCTCTGGACACTAAGTTTGAACAATTTCGTTGCATGTATACTTTGCCGAAACAATCCGATTCTAAACCCTAAACCGAAACCCCTAACCGCATGTCCTTGACAACGTCAGCCTCTGGGAAATAGATGCCGAAGTGGCCTCATGTCACTGGTTGTTGGCAGGAAATCAGGTAGGGTTTGGGGTTCTAGGTTTGGGTTATATAAGGGTACTGAAAAAGAATATGGAAATTACTATAGTATCTTGGGGCTTTACAAGGATAATGGAAAAGAAAATGAAAACTACCATGCTATTGGGGTTTGTAAAGGGGCTACTATAAGGATCATTCCATATTTCCCTACTAGCAACCAGTAAGTCATTGTGTTGCAGCAGCTAGACCAAAACCTTCAACTCAAAACATCCACGCTCCCTCTTCTCTTGCTGTCGCACGGAGACTGTTTTCATTGCACCGACTTGATCGACACTGTGATTCTGAGCCGCTCTGGATTCAAGGCTTGGGTTATATAGGGGTAATGGAAAAGAAAATGGAAACTACTATAGTATATTGGGGTTGTATAGGGATACTGGAAAAGAAACTGGAAACTACTATAGTATATTGGGGTTATACAAGGATAATGGAAAAGAAAATGTTTTAAGTCAATGTTCCTCATACATGCTTAGTCTTTGACCGGCCATCGACACTACTCTTTTTACTTACTGGCTGTTAGGAAAGGATATGGGAACGTGATCCCTATATAACCCCTTTGTACTCCCATATTCCCTACTAACATCCAGTAGAATTGGCAGACCATGTGTAGAACGCCCTGAATGTATGGGCAGGAAACCGGTACCAAACTTCAAAACATAGATTCGTTTAAGGTTTAGGGTTTAGAGCTTTACGGTGTCGGGTTTAGCGTTTAGTGTCTATGGTAACTTCCCAAATAGTGAAACCCCACGTATGAACCCCAATATATGCTAACCTTGCTTGTGGGGACCCTCAAAAAGGTACCCCTAACCTTGGGAAGCCCTAAACCCGAAACCCTAAAGAGTAGTTTCCATGTTCTTTTCCATTATCCCTATATAACCCCTATATATTCCCTTTAAAGGTACCCCTACTTTTGGATTGCACTTCAAGTTGCTGTACTTTTGGGGTTTGGGACTTTCAGGTTTGGGGCGTGGGGGCCTTCAGGCTCCCCAAGCCCCAGATTTTCAACGCATGTCAGGACATAGGGTCTAGGGTGTAGGGTTGAGGGCTGTATCCTAAGCCCCACAACCCAAAGACCCCCCCTTAATCCCCCATCCGAAACCCTAAATCCTAAACCCTAAATCCTAAACCGCAAACCCCAAATCCTAGACCCTAAACCCCTAAACCCTAAACCCTGTTTGGGCTTGCCTCGCTGGATGGCAAAGATGAGCTCCACGAGGCGGAAGGCAACCCACATGATCGGCCAGAGAAGCCAGGAGAGCAAGGTATGGATGCTGGGGGATCCCACCTGAAGTTTACGGGTTGAAGGGTTTTTAGGGTTTAGGGTTTAGGGTTTCAGGGTTTAGGGTGTAGGGTGCAGGGTTGAGGGTTCAGGGTTAGTGGTTTAGAGTTTAGGGTTTAGAGCTTAGGGTTTAGGAGTTTAGGATGTGAATGCTGGGAGACATGCCCTGACACTGCAGAGAATACATGGGTCTAGGATTTAGTGATTAAGGTTGAATGGAGGTTATCTACGATTATATGGGGATGTATGAGCTTGAGAATTCAGAATTTTGGGTTTCACGCCTAAGGTTTCAGGGTTCAGGTCCAGGTTTCAAGGTCTCCGATTCTTGAGTTAAGGAGGCTTTATTGAAGCTTGTTGGGGATTTCCAAAAGGTGCAAGAGGGGTTACCGGGATTGTATGGGGAGATGAAGAACCACATAGGGCTTAGGGTAACGAGGTTATACTTGCCATTGGCTAGTAAGGACTGGAATACACAGAATTATACAAGGGAGTCTTGCCTCCGACAGCCAATTATAGTCTATAGTGGTTTTCATTTTGTTTTCCTTTTTCCCAGTATAACCCCAATATACTATAGTAGCTTCCATTTTCTTTTCCATTATCCCACAACCC
>CAJNIZ010003036.1:26440-70343 GCA_905231905.1 Symbiodinium pilosum | reverse complement strand
AAAAAACACTGAATCCTAAACCCTAAACCCTGAACCCATCCGAGTCACAGGCCATGGTCCTTTGTACCAGGAGACCAGGGCCTGCCCTAAACGGGAGAGGAAGACGTACTGGAAAGGGATCAACCTAAGTGAATAGGGTTTAAGGGATGAAGTTTGGGTACTGCCCCCACCCCGTAACAGCCTATACCAGGGGTCAAATCTAGGGCCATGTATAGTAATACCAGGGAGGAAAGGAGAGGAGCAGCGAGGACCCTGGGCCCAGGGGGGTCCAGAATTCAGGGGTCCAGAATTTGAGGTCATCGGTGAAATCTTGCAGTACTTAGGGAATTAATTCGGGAGCAAATGAGCAGTGAAAGCTTGAATTTTGCCATCACAAGTAAGGTCTTGATAGAGAGCATCAGGAGGCTTGTAGGACAATTCAGGGTATACGTCAGTTTTCAGAAGTAAGCGTCGCCCGCACAACACGACTGATACTAATCCCTCACTTCAAGAAGGCCTCGAGTAGGTCACTTCAATTCCTGGGCACTCCTGCCAGTAACGAGGGCAGTTGGGTTACCCCAACCCCCACAGTAAGGGTCGTATGACTATCATACCACTGTGGTAAGGTCCTTACTTTAGGGGCTGGGCATGCCAACGTCCCTTTACAATTTTCAGATTCATGGTTGCCAGAAAGGCTGGCATTTCGTTCGTCAACAATTCCAACCCCTTTCTGCACCCTCCTAAAGCTGCCAGCTAGGGCCACGGACCCACGTATGAAGTCCTGCTCTGTACCGGACGAATCCTGGAACCCGAACATCTAAACCCTACACCACTGAACTCTAAAACCGAAAACCCTGACCCTAAACCCTAAATCCCTTCCCTTCATGACCCCAAAACAACTCTGCATCGATGCTGACCCACGAAGCCCAGCGATCCACTGCGGTGTGCTCCAGTGTGCTTCACCTTACTGGTAATGACTTTGGAATGAAAAATGGTAATTCCCCAAAAAGGGAACTCAATATAGACCCCGAAATATTATCATCCTTGTTGTGGGACCCCCAGACAGGCACCCCTAATTTCGGGAAAGCCCCATCCTTATAGTAGCCCGTATATACACCCAATGATGCCGTAGTTTCCCATTTCGCCCTTCCACTTCTTCGCTCCCTGAACCCTAAAAGCTTAGACCCTAAACCCTAAACCTTAACCGCCCCTAGAACGCCTTCGAAGGAGAGTTTCCTGGGGGTAAGGTTTAGGGTTTAGGGTTTAGGGTTTAGGGTTTTGTGTCCTGTTTGGGTTTCCTGGGAATCTAGCGTGAACCCACCTGAAATCCTAAATAGTCGTTTCCAATGTCTTTTCCAGTCGGTACTAATGACCAGTAAGTTGCGAAAGAGGATGGTAGGTGGCTCGCTCGCAACCTCTCCAGGTTAAGGAGTTGGGGGCTTAGGGCAAAAAGTTTGAGGTTTCAATCTTTAAGCTTTGAGGTTTAGGGCTAAGGGTTTTTAAGTTTGCGGTTTTAAGCTTTGAGGTTTCGGGTTTAGGGTTAAAAGTTAAAGGTTTTAAGATTTGAGGCTTCAGTGCTTTCAGCTTGAGGATCTAGAATTGGTTGGGTGTCAGGGCTCATGATCTGAGGTTCAGGGTGTTGTGAAAGGCTGCTGCCTATTACAGCATGACAGAGCAACACAAATAACAATCTTGGATCTAGGGTTCAGGGTTTAAGGTTGAAGGCTTGGACCCTAAGCCCTAAACCCTAAAAAGTAGTTTCCATTTTCTCTTCCATCATCCCTATATAACCCCTATAATGTGGAATTTAAGGTAAGGAAAGCCTCTGAAAAGTGAAACCACTCTGCGAGGCCAATGAAAGCCAGAACAGCTCCTGAGATGAATAATTGCGTCCTGCCACTTCTTACAGTCCCCCCAAAGTAGATAGAACATAAGGGTTGTATTGGGGTTGTATTAGGATAATGGTTGTATTAGGGTTGTATTGGGATAACGGAAAAGAAAATGGAAACTACTATTTTTAGGGATTAGGGTTTAGGGTCTATAGTCCCCCTTAAGTAGATAGACTACGGCTTTGGGTATATTATAAGAATAAAATCTCCATGCACCCCATATTCTATCTACTTGAGAGGGACTATACAGCCGCAAAGATTTCCATGTCACCACACATTTCCTATGAATGAAGATCAAGGGCACTAGCAAAGGCCACGCTTAGAGCCGTACAAGTGTGTTTGAAACAGGTACAGCACAGGTATGAATAAGTATTAATATTGTTGCGTTCCCTTTCAAGTACCCTATACCATAGTTGTAGGAATCTAGCACCAGAGTACTGGCAATCATTGAAGCTTCTATATCACGGAATCTTTGCTTGCATGAGGGCCCCATAGGATCCCCAACCACTGGGCAAGACCGTAGCATAGAATCTAAACACTGCTCTCGAAATCTGACGGCCCTGAACTCTAGACATCAGTAAACCCTGCAGTTTAGCATTTTAGGTGAAACCTATACCCCAACCCTGAAACCCCCCACTCCCTGCTTCAAAACCCTAAGTCCTAGTGCAAAAAAATTCCCAAACCACCTTCGAAGCATCGACCACACAGTCGATCCCTGATTTGCCGGCGCCGATCACCAACACCTTTCTGTAGGAATTCGAAGCAGTACCCTCTTTACGTGCCCCCCGGGGTATCATGCAGCCCTAAACCCATAACCATGTGATGGTACCATGCCATGTGACTCTATCATAATTTGGGGTTTCATTCATGTACACTCCATAGGCCCAGGGCCCATGATTTCAAAAAGAAGTTTAGGGTCTGGGGTTTAGGGAGGGTATAAGGCAAGGAGGCCTTTGCCACGGATGGATACTGAAAACTGAGGGAACCCTAGAAATATGCAAGGGTTGTGGGTGGATTGTGGGGATCCCTATCCTATCAAACCTCAGCCCTACACCCGACAACAAAACATACTTCAAGCCTATCTCCTACATCACTAAACTGAACCCTTAAGTCCAGCTCATATAAGCTACTGTCTAAACTCCTAGTATCTCCCTCAATATCCCCTATAGTAGTCACCTATATAATCCCCTATATATCCCCCTTTTAAGGAGTTTAGACTATAGGTCATATAATCATAAGAACCTGTCCTGGTCATGGTAACTCCTAAACTCCGAAGCCCTAAAAACACTGCCATGAAAGGGAGACAAAGTTCGCGGCCCTAAGTCCAAACAAGTCCTCTGTGGGAGCTACGGATTTAGGACCCACAGTTCAACTTGATGGATTTATGATTTATAGTCTATAGTCCTTAAGTAGATGGAAAAGGGGGTATATGAGGATCTTATTACAATATACCCAAAGCGATATTCTACTTAAGGTAGACTATGAGGTTTAACTTAGGTCTAGGACTCAGGCTTTAGAATTCTGGGTCTAGGTTTGAAGGTGTGAAGCATGATAGGGCTTGAAGGGTGCGGTCGCCTCTTGGGAAGCTCGGGAACTTCAGCTTATGGTCCCCCTTAAGAAGATCCAATATGGCTTTGGATATGTTATCATAAGGTCCCCATATACCCAATATTCCTATTTAAGGGGGACTGTAGGTCTCTCATCAGGGGCTTGGGTGCTGACGGTACACGTTTTCGCAGATGACAACCACACTTGAAGCTATTGCATGGATAGCGGGTTACCTCACACTCTGGATGTAACCCTAACTACCCAAACGCAAAACCTGATCTAAGCCCCTGGCACCTACACCCGAAGTCTCACGATCAATGGTCCCTGATCCATGGTCTCTGTACCTCCAGCCAGGAATCCAAGTTTAGGGTTTAGGGTTTAAGGTTTAGGGTTTAGGGTTTCGTCCTTGGCTCTGCAGCTGGCCTTCTTGCCCTTCGCTTCGCTCTGATCCAAATACTTGCTCGAATGGCATATCTTGCCATTGAATTGCGTGGCCTTCTCGGACAGGATATAGGGGCTACGAAAGGGCAAATGGTAATTTCCATAAAAAAAGGACCCTAATATAGACCTAATCCTGGGACCCCAAACTGGCGCACCCGTAATTTTGGGAAACTCCCATGTAACGATTACAGAGAAAAGTGACTTCATGGAGGGGACATCAATAAATCCTAGACCCAAGAAACCCCTGTACACAACAAATTCCATTTGATTCTCCAGCTGATTTTCCAATATGGGGGTAATATACTAATATCCCTAAACCCCAAACCCTAAATAAACCCTAAAACCTAAACCCTAAACCCCAAACCCTAAACCCCAAATATGTGAGTTTCCATTTAAGTCTCCATCAATCTTTAACCCCCACGGACTTTGAGGTCGGCTCCAGTCTGGCCCAGTCGGCCCTACAAAACCAAGAGTCAACATGATGGAAAAGCTAATGTAAACCCCTGATTAGTAGACCCCCTCCTTTTAAGAGCATAAATCCTAGGTCTGGGTTACTAATCAGGGTTTAGGGTTTAGGGATGGAAAAGCCCTGACGGAGTCTATTTGTATCGGGGATATAGGGTTATGTAGGGTTGCCATAGGGTCTAGCGATATGGTTTTAGGGTTTAATGTTTAGGGATAGATGAACCCAATAATGGCGAATAAAATAGGAGGTAGGGTCCAAGGATTAGGTTTAGGGCCTCAGGCTGGATTCAGAAGCCATTAGCGTTTAGGGTTTAGGGATGAAGGCTTATCGTAGTCTCCTAAAATATGAGGACCTCAATATAAACCCAAAATTCCACAATTCCTTATTGTAGGACGCCAAAAAAGTACCCCCCAAGTTTGGGAAACCACATTGTGGCTGCAGTGCCTTGTCAGCCCAGTCCGGCATGTTGAGAACATGGCTGTAGAGGCCGGAAGCAACAACAGCGAAGTCAAACTCTTCGCGGCCTCCCTCCTGCAACACGAAGACGTAGCCTCAGGTGAGTAGTGTTGTTTTGGTGGGTGAACCTAGTAAGATTATATTCCTTATATAAAATACTATACCCCAAAAGGAGGATATAATCTTACTCTATAGTATCCCCAAATGAAATACTACTCAGGTAGTTTAGGGTCTCAGCTCCAAACTCATAGGGTTTAGGGTCTTGGGTTTAGGGCTTAGAGTTACGGGGTTTGGGGTTTAGTATATTGGGGTTTAGGGAGCTTAGGCTTTAGGGATTTGGTGTTGAAGTTTCTCCAAACAGCGGGCAGTTAGAAATCCCAGGGGTACATCGGGACTGCTGAAGGATTCTGGGGTCTCAGCGATGCCATACATAAGGCACATGTTTGATAGAAGCCCATGTGGGTTTGAATTTAAGATGCTCGGGTTTACTTGCTGGCTCTCGGTAGGAAATCTGGGAATATAATATCTATATCATCTCCTACATAGCATATTCCCGTAATCCCTACAAAGAACCAGGAAGCTCCGGTCATGTCGGTGTTTCTTTGACCTCTTTGGCCCGGGGATCCTGCTTGCATCAACCCCTACCTTGATACCCATCATCGCTATCTTCGGAATCATCATGACACCAGTGGGGACATGTTGAAATGCATTTCCCCAAACCTGCAAGCCCTTGTCTCAAATCTCGCGTATGTTTGGCTCCCTCTAGGGTTTTGTTCATGTGGTGGGAGGAGCGGGTAATTTGTGAGGAACATGTAAGACCATGGACTCCTCTCCTACTCTGCCACATCCCCGTACTACCCGCCGACGGTCGCCCTCAATGAAGGTGATCTAGGGATAATGAAAGCTTATCCTAGTCGGGGTAGTCTAGGAAGGGTAGCGAGGGAATCCACGACAAGAGTAAACCCAAACTGTGTGGAAAAATGCCAGTCTCCTGCCTGGGAGACCGGACGGCCTTTTCTCCAAGCGTAACACCTGCATGCGGTTTAGGGTTCAGGGCTTCGGGCTTAGGATACAAGAAGTAATTCAACATGAGGGCGTCTCAAAACAAGGGTTCGGAATCTTAGGGGCACGTGAAGAACTCTATGGGTATGACGTGCATCCTTATGAAGGACTCCATGGTGCTATCTCGAGAAGATCCTATACCACCATGCTGACACAACCTTGAACCATGAAAGTTGTCAATGAAAGACCCCGGGTTACAACCCCAAACCCTACACCCTAAACCCTCAAAACATTTTCATTAAGCTCACCAAGCCTAAACCCTAAACTGGAAGGATGGGGATGTGTGAAGACTGGGACTTTCTCAAAACCCAACGCCTCCTGCTGGTATGGCATTTGTCAAATCTGTAAAACGCCCCGTGTTGCTCAACTCCTGCAAAACATCAAACTCCAAAGCCCCCACGTACCATGGTTTAGGGTTGAGGCCTTACTGGGCTGCTGCTGAGGGTTTAGGGTTTAGGGTGTAGGGACTTGAAATAGGTAACATGCCGTAATGGAGAATCAAATGGAAATGAACATGGGCAAAAAATTGGAAATGGCGATTCATATTGCAAGTTTCAACTGGGTTACCATCATACGAGTACATCAATCTTAAGTGGAGATTCGTGGCTCAAAATGCTGCAACCTATGTTCCTGACAGCCACACAGCAAGCCTGCAGCCCGAAAGTCTACACCCTAAACCCTAGACTTTAAACCTCAAACCCTACACAATGGACCCTAAAGCCTAAACTTTTGAAGCACTGAACCCTAAGCCCTAAGCCCTAAACCCTAAGCCCTAGACCCGGGACCCTAAACCCTAAACTCCAAACCCTTAGTTCCTCACAATCTGTCACTGAACCCTGAACCCCTAAGCCGTGCAACCTCCATGTTGTAGGCCACGTGCTCGTCAAGCTTGAAGTGGCGGTTAAAATTCTCAATGTAGTCTTGGGTTTGCTCCCCTGTCCTTGAAGTACTATAGTCCCCCTTAAGTTGATAGAATATGGGGTATATGGGGATCTTGTTATGGGTGACTATAGCTTCTAGCAGGCTTTGAGGCCGAGACTTCACAACAGGTCTTAGGGGTTTAGGATCAGCACCGGAAGCTGTGGCTGTTCGGCTTTGGGCGCTTTGGGTTTTAGGTATGTATCCACGAATGGGGAATGGGCGTTTGGGAAGTCTGTGCTTCTGCAGTTGAATTACGCTCACCGACCATGACCTGTCAAGAACGCAACCCTAAAGCCTAAACCCTAAACCCTATAGTAGTTTCCTTTTCATTTTCCATTATCCCAATATATAACCCCTTCACAACCTTTTTCAGGGCCTCAAGCCTAGGATCTTGGAGGGGTAGTAAGAGGCACCTACGAAGCCTCCAGAATCAGCGCACCACGTACATGGTGGTTTCCCTTCATAGGGGGATCCCAATGGTTTAGGAGGGTTTAGGGTTTAGGGGACCCCAATATAGACCCAAAAATACTATGGTCCTTATTATTGGGACCCCAAAATGGTACCCCTTATTTTGGGAAGCCTCCACATTTCAACAGCGAAGAAGCCCGTGTCTCAACGCAAAACTACTTCTTTCTGGGAAAGCTCAGTACTCCTCCATCAAAGAGTTGGTGCTGCAAGAGCTATAGTCTAAACAGCTTAAACAGGTGTACTTCGGGGGTTACATAGGGGTTATCAAGGGCGATACCGGGAGTTTAGGTCCTAAACCCCAAACCCTAAATCTCAAACCCTGAACCTGATAGGTTATTAAGGGGGAATCTCAAACCCTGAACCCTACAGGTTATGAAGGGGGAATACTAGGAGTTTAGACTGTAGCTCACATGATACTAAGCTCCCCATATAATTCAAGGTATGATCCTCACTTCTGGAATAGTGCACTCCATATGTTTGGCGAGGCTAGAGCAGGGTTTAGGGTTTAGGGCTAAGGGTTTAGGCTTAGGGTTTAGGCTTAGGGTTTAGGGTTTAGGGCTTAGGGTTTAGGATTTAAGGTCACAAACGACATGAAGCTGAACCCTAAAACCTCAACTACACCTTCATGGCACGAGAAAAAAAAACTGGTATCTGGCAGTCCGAAAGCACTTCGAACTCCCGTGTAGCTTGAACCATCAACCCTCACCGAAAACCTACAACCCCTAAAACCCTAACCTACAAACCGAAGTTGAACTACGTATACTACTAGTAGTAATAATATCCATAATTGTGAAGAAATATTACTAATAGTAATACGAGCAAGAATATATAATGAGGGTAATACTAATAATACCAATTGTAGTAAGAATAACAATGGCAATAATGGAAAGTTTCGGATATTCGCCGAAGGCATTGATGGTGTTCGGAAAGTCCAGGAACTCGTAGAATCTGTGTGGCGATTGGGGTTTGGCCGTTTGGGGTTCCTTGCCCAGGGGTTTAGGGTTTAAGGTTTAGGGTTTAGGGTTTAGGGTTGGGCATTTAGGTCGTTGACTTAACGTCCTACGTTCGTGAGTTTAGGGATCACGGCTTTGGGATATATGATGAAGGCTTAGGGGCAAGATCCCTTGATCCATACTCTTACTCCATGAAATTCAAGGAACACAGGGGCCCTGGAGGAACAGTATAGGGGCTGCGATAATCTTGGAACGTACCTATCTATGTTGCTGGGTGCCACTCTAGACTAGAACTGGTACCCTAACCCCTGAACACTAAACGCCCCGCTGACGCAAAACCCCCCACTCCCCAAATTTATTCGCCCCATTAAGTTTTGGAACTATACTTGTGGTATCTATTGTGTGGGGTGGGGCGGTTTGTGTTGTGGGAGCTGAGCAAGGCCTATAATCCCGCGCCCCGCAGTAATGGAGAATCAAATGGAAAATGAAATGGAGAATTACATGAAAGCAGGGATCATACAGTGTGAGTTACATGTATCAGGGCTTCCAGACATTCGGGGTAGTAGTTTCTGTGCTGCAAGAAGATGATGCGGTCTGACGTGGTGAACAACCCTCGTTACCGGAGTCCTGAAGCCCTGAACCCTACCTCTGAAACTCCAAAAACTAACTCTGGCCCTTTACTGGATTCTTGTTGAATACCATTAAAAAAGATCTTGTTTTATTGGTATTGGGCCCAGGTAGGCATAAAAATGTAAACTTTTGTTCTACAAGAGCCCTGTTTAGGTCCAGCCCTAAACCCCTCAAAGCAACTCAAGTCCTAGATCTGAGACCTTGGAATTCAACACATATATGCCCCACACAAACCTTCCTTCCACTGAACCCTCATGAAAGGAAGATGCTCTCAACCCCATGACAAGAAACCTAAACCTAAAACTTTAAACCGGTATAAGTCTTTTAAAAAATGTACCTTTACTAAGGTTTAGGGTTTAGTGTTGCAACTCTACTACAGTCTTGGATAAGGACCCGCCATGATCTACATGTGCAGAAAGAGCACAAAAAATCAATGGACCGCCCTCAAGTCTAAACCCCTGCAGCACTAAAACCCAAACCTCTAAACCCTGAACCCCTAAACCCCTATACCCGAAACCCCAAGCTTGCAGGGGTTAGGGTTGAAGGTAGAAGCTTATATCGCAAACCCAAAGTTGGATTTTGAGAGGTAACTAGCTTGAACCTTGCACTCTAAAACCTAAGGGTTTAGGCGGTTAAGCGTTGAGGGTTAAAGCCCAAACTCTCTAAACCCTAAACCCTAAACCCCTATCCCTAAACTCTGAACCCTGAAACTTCGAGCTTCTACGCCCAAAACCTCAAAGCATTGAGTGCCACGAAAAAATCCTGAACTCTCATGTTTGGAACCTAGTCGTTGTTGCTTTGGTTTGGAGTTTCGGGCTAAGGGATTTAACTAATTAGAGGGCCAGAATGCAGGAACCCCTTTAACTGGAATGATGGAGAGTCGTATGCAAAACAAACTGACATGAAAGGCAAACTGGGTCTATCTAGGTATTGGTATCATTATTGCCATGTAAAGCCTAAATGCTCATAAAAAGGTCTCAGACGATATCTTATCACATTGCATCATGATAAGTTGGGTAAAACCTAAACCCCTAAACCCTGAACCCTAAGCCCTAAACCGCTACAGTAGAGCCCAAGTTTGGGAGTGGGGCTGCGGGCAGTGAATAGTGGCTTTGTACACCAGAATCAGATGACCAAATTCCGGCCCTAAACCCTTTACCTTGGATACTGCACCCACTGGGTTTAGGGTTTAGGGCTTAGGGTTTAGGATAATAACTATACTATGGTTATATATAGCCCTTAATTTATAGGACCCCTAACATAGACTGTTGGGTGGGGAAAGTACCCAACCTAAACCCTTGAGTTGGTCGTGGTCAGGCTCCAAGTCAAGCCTAGATTGCGGGTTTAGGGTTGACGGTTTAGGGCCCTAAACCCTAAACCCTACCCCAAACTACAAGAGAACCCGAAAGGAGCCTGCATCAACGACAGCCCGTTTGATAGCAGTCCATATAAAATTCCATGCTGCACTGGAGTATCCTGAACTCAAAGCCCTACACCCTTCACTCCTGACTGTCCCAACTCCCCAGAACTGGCCATGGCGCTGCTTTGGGACTTGCACACCATAGCCTCATGTTTAAGCCAACGACTCCAAAACCAAACAGAGCTTGTGGTGTCTTTGCTTTATGGGCAAAGTCGCTTCTGCCACTTCGCTTCTTTCGAAGAGCATTTGATTCGCAGAGCATCCACACACAAACCATGATGACGTTCATCCCTGAGATCATTCACTCACGACCGCATCCGATCACCAAGGCATCCATGACTAAACCATACAAATGATCATTCTTGTTCGAATGCATCCATTTACCAAAGCATCCATCCCCACAACAGAATAAGCTTCATGTTCGAGCGCATCCGAGTACCAGAGCATCCATCCCCAAACTAGAACAAAGAGGGAGGCTTCAGGTTTAGGGCTCAGCGTTTAAGAAAAACAGGTTTTAAAAGCTTAGGGTTTGCAGGTCTAGTGTTTCGCACAGCGCCAAAACTCCGCCCTAAACCAAAAAAACACATGACACAAGTATAGCCCCGGAGCCGAGCCAGGTTTGAGGAATTCAGGTTTTTAAGGTTTAGGGTCAGAATAGGGTTTAGGGTTTAGGGTTTAGGGTTTAGGGTCAGGATAGGATTCAGAAACTAGGATTGCCCTTGTCTATTCAAGCCACCATGTGGGCTTGGGTGATTTGAGGTCGTGATACGTGGCTTCAGACTGTAACTCCCAAAAGGTCTGATCCTAAATCCAGAAACTTTTCACCTAAATTTGGCGATTCCAAATCCTACAAAAGCCAAGGCGCTGAATCCCAAAATCCTGAATCCCTGAACGCGAAGCCCCAAATCTCTACACCCTGAATCCCTAAACTTTGAACCCTAAACAATAAAGCCCGAGCCCAAGCACCTAAATTAAACGCCAAGATGCTGTGGTAGTTCTCGCGCCAGACACCACCCGGCTTCGATGCTTTTTCCTCCAAACCCAGGGTCATGACCAATTTAGGGTTTAGGGTTCGGTGATTACCACTTACAAAAACAGATACCACAAGAGGCAACAAGAGCAAAGAAAAGTTCGAGGCCTAGGGTCCAGGGATGTGTTTCTTCTGGCTTGGGGCTTAGGATTGGCGGCTTCAGGTTTCCGATCTATATATAGCTTAGGATTGAAGTTCGCTGCGTGACTTATCAATACCTTTAAGAGGAGGAAGGGGAAGAGGAGAAAAGCAACTCCTAGAGTGTTGTGCTTTCACGAATCCGTGTTTGGATTACAGATACTATGCTCAAGGCCATGCGCGGACCTGTTTTGAGAAACACCTATTAGTCCTATTGCAGATACAAACCCAACAATGACATAAATGTCACTGCCACGGAATGGCTAATCAGCAGAAACGGTGATGACCACATATCACTACAGGAGGGAGGCGGCCTTCTTGCGAATTCGGGAAAAAAAATGCGGTTTAGGGTTTAGGGTTTAGGGTATGCTTTCCAGTTATCCGAAGGTTCAAAAAAAGAAAGCCGTGGACAAGAGTCACCCTGCAACTTTACGTCTTCGACCCAATTCATAGCTCTGGTCGGCCGCGGTGTAAGGCTTTGTTCCGATAAGAATACATAAGACATATGAATCCATTATAATAGTTTCCATGTTCTTTGCCATTGTCACAAAACAACCCCAATATATACCCCATAGTCCTTATAGAACCCTAATTTATACCTTACTCTACAAAACTGTATAGACGTCCCAGCTTCAAAAACCCCAAACAAAATCTTAAAACAACCCCTCTCTCACTGAACCCTAAAATACTGGAGAGCGTAGACTTCAACTTGGCAGAACTCATACATACCCAAATCAAGCATGTAGAGCCTCCCAATTTTGATACTTTGTACGACTATTGGGCAGTTTCTCAGATTCACTAAAGAGGGTTCTAGTCCCTAGCTCCTCCTAAGGGTCTGGGTTGCGCATGCTCTGCCAACACACCTGCGGTGCTATGATCAGTCCCTGGCTGGAAGGGGTTTAGGCTTTAGGGACTTTCTCAAGATGGGGGTACCTTGGTGACTCGTTGAGGGTTTAGGGTACCGAGGCTCAGATATCAGAATTCAGAGTTTAAGGTACACTCCAGCAGTGGCCATCGTAACGCCACACCTTAGTGTAGTCAGTAGTCTCCAGGACGAACATGGAAAGGCTAAAGCTTACGAAAGAAGTCCCAACAAGGGTTGCGTAGCCCTTCATCCACAATCCCAAACCCAAACCCGCTTACGAAACTCCAGGCTCCAGATGCTACCCAGCGTCGAAGACTTTTACTTTAAAGCCATGAGCAGCCAAGGACCTTGCCAGCTGGAGTCCCGAAACTCCTGCACCAATGACCTGAGCCAACAGCACATCAGCACCGGCGCAAAACAATTTCCCCAGCATCATCATCAACAGCTGTAAAGAATTTAGTGTGATCATCATCAGATATGACATCAGGAATCGCAACAAAAACTTGACTCAGACCTGTCATCGTCTTCATAAACACGGGAATGGCAGCAACAGCACCAGCAGCAAGGAATACAGCTACCGGCGAAAGAATAAACACAAAGCATACAGCAAACGAGGAACCCTCAACCCTATAAGATGAAGTCTAGACTACATTGACCTCGGACCCAAACCCTAACCCCTTATAGTCTGACTTTAAGTAGATAGAACACGGCTTCGGGTATATTATAATGAGACCCCCATACCCATATTCCATCTACTTAAGGGGGACTATAAACCGACTCACCGCCGAAAGCAGGGGGGCGCCAGCACTCCTCCCAGTCTCAGCGCGACACGAACATAGGAACCCGAAGAGCAGCCAGAAATTTTCCGAGAAGCACAACTTGCTTAGGGTTTTGGGGAATTCCCAGCATTAGCGTTACCCTCCGACAGAACTGCAACTTGGGCAAGCCCTCGCAACTCAAGAGCCTGTACATTGCAATATGGATATAACATGGTTGCACTACAACCATAGTATGGGCATCTTATGAATATAATAATACGGACATAACCTGGATATACTATGGATACAATATGTACCATTGTCTAAACTCCGAGTATCCCCCTTGATAACCCCTAGTAGTCCCCTATATAATCCCCTATATAACCCTCTTTAAGGAGTTTAGACTATAGCTCATATGGGTACCATACGCCTGGGAGGGCCTTGACAGCATGATCTTCAGATCACTCAGGGAGCCGCCTTACTCTGAAGCCCTGACCCTGAGATGCTCTCTCTCTCTCTCTCTCCAAAGCGAAAGCACGTCCCAAAATGGACCACTTGTCCCTAGACCCTAAACCCCCAAAAGTAGGTAGAATAATGGCCCAAAACCCCTAAAAAAACCCAAAAGGCCATTATCCTACATACTTTGGGGGCTCCAGGTAGACCCTAATCTCTCATAAAACTCCAAAACTAGACCCTAATCTCTCATAAACCTCCAAGGCACCCCCACACTCTTCACATGGGAAAACTCGCTGGCGCCCTCAGGCCGCCCCGGCGCGAGAGGTTCTTGGAGGCCTCGGCTCGCTTTGTTGGTCTCTTTTTGGGGTACCCTAAATATAGGGATTAGGGATTAGGGTTTAGGGTTTAGCGTTTAGGGTTTAGGGATAATGGAAAAGAGAATGGAAGCCCTAGGTCCCTTTAAAGGGAGATATAGAGATTATCTTGGGGCTATATTGGGGTTCTATGGGGAAAATGGAAAAGAAAATGGAAACTACTACATTGTTATATTGAGGGCCCTTCCATGTGTGGCTTGACGTTTTAAGGGCTTTAGGGTTTAGGGTTTAGGGGTTTAGGGTTTAGGGTTTAGGGTTCCAGGGGTTTCAGGGGCTTCAGGTGCAGGGTTTTAGGATCATGGGTGTGTGGGTTGAGTGTACGAGTCTGGGATTCAGAGTGTAAATGTGAGGGCTTGGGGGGGGAGAGAGTGTGAACATGGTGTAACCCTAAACCCTAAACCCTAAACCCTGATTAGAGGTTCAGGAGTCAAGGTGTTGAGGCTGATTCTGCAGAAGCTGGTTGGAAGCTCATTTTGTTAAGCCTCGCTTTTCTCTGATATCACGAGGCCGTGATAGGTTGCAGGGTTCAGGGCTCAGGCTTTATCTGAAAAATGGCCGGAGGTTGCTCCGCGGGGACCAGGCGTACGAAACTACAAAACCTGCACTGTAGTACATCCCATTGACCCTTGCATCACCGAAAAACAATGGCATGGCAAGTGGCTCATCCTGGCACAGATTTTCGAAGTTCAGGAACCCAGCTGTTGGGCCAAAATGGGCTTGCGCGCATTAATTTGAATACCACGGTAACGACAGTTACGCGAGATGAAAGCCATGCATATGACACATGGTAGCGCACAACATCTTATGATTGAACAAGAAGAGCACTTGACCAAACATGCTGCAAAAAAGAACTTTGAAGAGAAAACCAAGAAAATTGTAAACAAGAAAAGCGTGCAAGCATGCTCCAAGAAGGCACCTGCGGGTACGTGCCAAGTGAACGCAGCGAAACGCATCGGTTATTCTCCCGCTTCCATCCCCCGTCAAACTACATTGCTTCTATTGCTATGTTGCAACCCCTGATAGGAGGATCCAACCGAAGAAGTCACAATTTTGATAAAACGTCCACCTCCTCAACCTCAAACAAAAGTTTCCCAATGAGACCAAACAAGAACGTGAAACAAAGACCTGCAAGCAAAGGCCTGATGTGGAATCTTTAAGGTCCCCAAGGCACTCTACCCCTGAAGCCTAAAGCCTAAAACCTAAACCCAAAACCTTTAGAACTTTGCCTTGCCAGCAGAGGCCAGTTCAGCCTTGCCGTCTCCTGCCCAACTAACTGTCAGAAGGTGTAGGGATTAGGGTTTCCAGTTTAGGGTTTAAGGCTCTTCAGACACAAACCTGGAACATGACACTAAATCCCGTAAATGCCTGGGCCCCCCAACTCCTAAAATGCTGAAGCTGAAACCTCTCAACCCTAAACCCTAACACCAATCTTATACCCTCAACCCCAAACCGTAAACTCCAAATTGCAAACCCCAAAACCGCAAGCCTTCAACCATGAACCATCAAGGCTGCATTCTATAGATGCTGCAAACACAAGACGGCGCCCACTTGTGCTTACATGGCTTGAGACTTAAACCCTAAGTACCTACAGCCTGAAACCCTAAACCCTAAACCCTAAACTCTATATCACTCAATTATAGTAGTTTCCATTTTCTTTTCCATTATCCCAATATAACCCCAACATATACCCTATAATCCCTCTATAACCCCTACATTCCTGTAGTTTCCATTTTCTTTTCCATTATCCCAATATAACCCCAATATACTATAGTAGTTTCCATTTTCTTCTCCATTATCCCAATATATAACCCCAATATACTATGGTAGTTTTAATTTTCTTTGCCATTATCACAATATATAGCCCCAATATACTATAGTAGTTTCCATTTTCTTTTCCATTATCCCAATATATAACCCCAATATACTATAGACTTATCTGAAGGCAGCTTAGGAAGGATTTCTGCGTAGCTGCTCTGCTTGTCGAGAAAACGTGCACCAGGTCAAGAACAGCCCTAAAGGGTTTAGGGCTTAGATTATATTGGGATAATGGAAAAGAAAATGGAAACTGCTATAGTATATTGGGGTTATATATTGGGATAATGGAAAAGAAAATGGAAACTACCATATATTGGGATAATGGAAAAGAAAATGGAAACTGCTATAGTATATATTGGGATAATGGAAGCCCCTTAACCCCCAGCTGTGAGATTGGCAGCCCGCCCAGCAATGATACCCTGCCCTGGAATTACCCTGAAGTCATTCCAAAACACAATCCAATGTACATCCTAGCCCGGTATACGGCTGCATGGTTGAGACGACTGCCTCAGACTGCTCGATAAATTTGCGCGGTGCTAGGTTCGGGGCTTTGCGCTTTAGAGGCTAGAGTTTGCCTAAACTGTGCCCCTGAAAAATCATTTGGGACTTCTGGGCCATTGCAAACTGTCACTCTAGCATTGTTCCAAAGCCCTCGCAAGCGAAACAAGTAATGATTACTATCCGAAGTGTGATGCTTAATTCATGACGGCCATTCACTATCCAAAGTATGCGGCAAATACAACAATTGTTGTTCGTACATATGCTGCGTCCTAAATCCCTACACCAGGAATCTCAAGCCGTCCAAACCAAAACTCCAATCCTAAATCCTAAACCCTAAGTAAAACCTTACCCCTCCTCCCAATGCCTAAATCGTTAAACCTAAAACCTATACCCTATACTCCCTAGAAACCCACCCTGAAATCCTATATCATCCCAGTGTTCATTTGATTGTCCATTTGATTCCCATCATTGGGCAATCCCTATGTAATCCTAATAAAACCATTTAACCCTAAACCCTACATCCACCAACATCCAAACCAAATTTGCAAGAAAGCCTCGTTGTCCAGAAACCGAAGACGTTTTCACATCCTAGGTACGACAGGTTTTGTGCTTGAAAGATTTGAGGTTCAGGGTCGAGTTGGGGGCTATGGGTTTAGGGTGTTTCTTGGAATGGAGGCATAAAGGAAAGACAGCGGAAACTACTATATAACCATATAATACATACTATATTTGGATTATATAGGGGCTATGGGTCTAGGGAGTTTATTGGAATGGAGTTTTGGTCAAACCGGGTGTTGAATCTTTGCAGCTCCTTTGTGCTGCCAATGTTGTAACTGCACGAGAAGAATGTGGACTGATGACACGTAGACGCCGGCAGCAAAACTTGCAAGATCAGAACCTAGGATTTAGAGCGAAAAAGCTTTATCAAACTTGGTCCTTTGCAGGATACTCCTGATAAGGATCCTGTATTCACAAGCACGCCCTGATTATGAGAGATGCCCACATACAAGTGCGTTCATTTGCGGAACGCGGGATTTTGGGTATTGAGTTTGGCAAAACACAATGTCTTTTCCTGTCAGGTTTAGAAATTGGTTTCAAGTTGGGGGGAATATTACTGCAGTGATCAAGGTTGTTTTTTTACTCGGGATCCTACAGCATTGCTTCTTCGAGAAGCAAAGATTGGTCCGCAACCCAAGCCAAAGACCCCTTTACTAAGTTGAACGGGCCTCCCTATGCCGAGCTCTCCGAATTTGACATGCCTTTCAGAACACGGTCCCTGTCATTTCTGGCAACCATGCGTAGCAGAGGCGCAAACAAAATTTTTCGGGTTGTTTGCCGCATGATCTTCTCTCTTCTGCTGTCCATTGCGATTTCTGCTACTACTCTGTTGCATGCATGTTTCGTTTGATAAAACAAGCTCTGAAAACAAACTTTTACATGATGAGCTGGGTTTCCATTGAATTGCCAATTGTCCACGTGATTCTTCATTTCGGGGTTATATATATACCTTTCATCCCGCAATACCATAAACCTTGAACTTCCTTGTGCCAAGTTGGCACATTTTTGTAGCTTTTGGACCGAAACAACGAGCACGTAACAAGTACTCTGAAGAAGGAATTTTTCTATTTTCGAATTGGGGATTGTATACCCGTGCTGATTATCAAGTACTAGCCCGCCTTGTGCAAAAGGTCGTGCACTTTGCGCTCATGCTCCGCAGCTTGCCGCTTGTGCCTATCCCAGGGCACAACTTTGCGTTCACGTAAAAGAATATATGTTTTGGACACGAAACTTACCATCCATTGTTGTCCAAATTGAAAGGTCTGAAACTTCAGCAGATGCCTTTCGAAGCTGTCTTGAGTGGACATTTACTTCACCGCAGCTCAACGTGTGAAAGCACTGTGTCTTGTTGGATGACTGCATGTTATGTACTGGAGTTGTTTATAACATTAACGCCACTCGGCTGAAATGAATGCTTGTAACCTGTTTGCTTGCGCCATGCATGACTGAGAGAAAGGGCCACGCTGTGATTTTCAGCCATGAAACAGCAGCCTTGATGCAGCTAGCCAACAGCGCGGATCGATCATGGTTATGGTCTGCGGTGGTGCGAATCGAAAATTGGGACAACGCATGAACTTTCCCAACAGCTGCATTCCGCGTGGCTCCGGGAAAGCCAAGTATGGTTCTTGCTCGGTTGAAAAATCACAAGGTGGCTTATTTCCCAAATCTGCATAGACCGGACCATTCAGTGTGTTTGCAGGACCGGTCAGCTTCTGTTTCCTGCAAGCGTGACGAAGTGTTTTCCACGGAGGTAATTGCCTAACAGCATTGCTTGATGTTGAACTGATAGGATGACGTGGGGGTGCGAAATTTGCGCGAAGTTGTCGTTGGGTTAACTTGTAAATGAGGTTTCGTAGCGTTGTTGAAACTTACGAGATTGTGGCTCTATGGCATTTTGTATGATAATATGTTTAACGCATGGGGCACGGCTGGCCGAGAATTGCGCACGCGATCGACAACCTTCTCTACATTGGCGGTGTGTCGTGACGCTGGCACGCGGAACATCCTCCAAATTTTGTCCGGAATCGGCAAACCTCTCTATGTTCATAATGCATACTGACGCTGGCACGCGGAGCACCCTCAAAATTTTGCGTACAATCGATCACCATCTCTATGTTTGCGGCCTGTTGTGACGCCGGCACGCGAAGCACCCCCAAATCTTGCGCGGAATCGACAACCCTCTCACAAGTTCGTGGAATGGTGCGACACTGGTGCATGGAACGTGGCCCCAAATTCGGCCTGTAATCAACAACCTTCTCCGGGATTGCCGCACGTCCACTTGCCTTTTTTGACAATGGGGCTCCTGCGTTGATCATCCTCCGAATCGTAATTTCTCAATATTGGCGATGCATCGTGACGCTGGCACGTGGGACGGCCTCCAAACTTTGCTCGGAATCAACAAAACTCTCTGTCGCCAGCCTATCCTGACACTGCCACACGGAGCATCCTCAGAAATTGGCTTGGGATCGATCTAACCTCCCTGCGCTTGCAGTCTGCCTTGACGCTGACACACAACGCATCCCTAAATCTTGCTCGGAATCGACAGCCATGTCAACGTTCGCGGCGTGCCTTGACGCTGGTCCTCCGATTGTTGCACTGAATCGACAACCGTCTCAGTACTCACATGTTCTGGTGTGTTTTGATGCTCCCGCACGGAGCATCCTCAAAGTTTTGCTTGGAATCGACAAGCCTCCTTGTGTTCGCGGCCTGTCCGGACACACCGGCTCTGAGCGTTCTGAAATTTTTGCTCGGAATCAGCAACCTTCCCAGCGGACCCAACATGTCTGGACTCTCCCGCACGGAGCATCCCTTTATTGTTTGAGCCAAATCTTTTGAGCCAACACTTGCTTCTTAAGCTTTAGGTTGAGCTTGACGAAATCAGTCAAACCCTCGCTCCACAGAGAAACAACTCACACCTTTTCCGGGCATGGGGTTGAACGCAGTGACAAATTCGTCCTTGGTGTGGGGCTGGCTGCCACGTAGGTAAGTCCCTTCGGGCGGGTTAGCGGTTTAGGGGTTTAGGCCGGAATACACGCGGGTCCCAAGAGTGCGCAAAACTTTTCCAAGAAAAATTCTTGGCTTATCATTTTTCCCCCTAATTATCCGAGATGCCTCAAAAGATCTCTTCGCGGATTTTGGACATGTCAGTGCCCGGAAGCAGGTTTTCTTCCCAGCCATGCTTTTAAGGATGCGCCTCTGTAGGATTTGAGGGCGATGGGACCCTCACAATCCAAGGGAGGATGTTGGCGTCACGCTCGATTTTGAAAACAAAACGCACAAACTTTTTCATGAGTGCTGATCTTCCCCGCGATGAAATCATGATGTTTCGACACGAGTTGTTGTCGACATAGGCCACAACTGGGGCACTTTGGATGAGGGGCATCCAAGTCTTTGAACGCACATGCCACGGCAAGAAGTTCGGTCTCCATGACGATGACGCACATGCGTCATTGCCCAACGCCTTCAGGTGGTCCAGGGAGACCTTGTGGGAGAAAAAGCCACGCAAGACTCCCTTGCAGTTGAACAGCAATACCCCAATTGCGCATGGCACTTCAGGGTCATTTGGAAATGAACCAGGGGCAGCCCGCTTGGCATCGATCAACCGAGACTTACAGTTCTTTCCTTCAGCTTCATATCTTCCACAAGTTTGTAGGTGTAAAATGATAACCGTCGAACTTCCATGTCAAATAAGAAGTGACAATCGCGAAATATTGCATTATTCATGTCCCACACAGCTGGCACGCAAAGAGGTCAGTGCGCCAGACGTTTTCATAGTGCAATGGGTCTGGTGAAGTGCAGTGGAGCATGACGCAGTGGCAGACTGTAAAAGAGTGACTGGCCAATGGCAAATGGTGTAGTTAATACACGCCAGCAAACTCCTTTGCTTTGCACTTCATGATTTTAGCTCAACGATCGCAAAGCTCCGCGAGGTCAGTGGCGCAGGTCAATTGTAATGGCGTAGGCAACCAATAACTTCCCACAGCTAAATAGCTAATAGGGGGGAGGCTTGGGCCAAATAAACGGCGATAAGCAACTAGTTGCGTGAGACGCACAAAGAAGCTCCAGCGTTTTACCCAGCAACACACAGAAGGTAGAGTTCGTTCAGTTGCCTTGAGACATTAGCGGCAGGGAGGCCCAGACCGCGCATTGTGAGACGTACGCACATCCCTTTCATTCGGGGTCAGGGAGACCCTTGAACGAAAAAGCATTTACATTACGCGCCAAAACGGCGAATGGAAAGGAGAGATAGCATTGTCTTGAATACTTTATTCATCCATCGCATTGAGGTCAAAGACGGGGTCGTAATAAATATCGTTGTCTTGATCGTCTTTGATCTGGGTAAGGCCGCTGCGAAACATTGATGTTCGAGCCTTCTCATTCCACTCCTGCACGTTCTGCAAATACGTCCGGTCCCAAAGCTGTCCATTTACGACATCCACGAACCATTCCCTTTATAGAACTTCTGATACTCTGACCCATAATTTGCTCCCATCGGCACACCGATGTAAAACACCTGGGGATCAAGTCATTCACGCTTCTGTTGGCTCTCGAAAAATCCTTCAATGCACATGTGAAACACACCATTACGCATCGGACCTCGTGGCATGTTGCGATAAGCTGTGTATCGAAATTTCTTCACGCCAATTGAGTTTTCCGAAGTCACAGAATACCAAGCTATGTGAGGATCCAACACAAGGCTGCAACATAATACCCAAACAGACACAAAAGATCAGATCACACGTAGCCACTCTCAGAGCGGTGCTACGCACAAGAGGTACAGTAAACTCTCACATGATTTTTTTTGCAAGCGCACCACACATCCACCATTCAGACCAGAGGAGCAGTGTCACACGCTTGCACGCCGGTAATACTTTCACATCAATCTCTACACTTGAACGCTTGAGCAGCTGGATGGCTACTGATGCAATCAACAAGCAACATCGGATGCGATAAAAGAATGTCAAAACAATTTTTTGAGCAAGCACAAATCCCGTTCTCAACGTCCGTTTTGGCCATCCATCTTCTCTTCTCTAGTTTCTTCTACAACACGCATAAAGATCCGATCCAGCTTCACACACAAGCCACCTGCCCACATGCACATACGCGTTTGGCATCACTCTTGTTTTGGTGGTTCTATAGCAGCCGTATTTCGCACCTGCTCAACTTAAATTCGGCCTACACATCCACTGTTCAGACGAGGTCACCGATTTTTAGTTGCCGTTTACCTAAGACAGAAGGTTGCACTTCCATACAACGCACCTGACTGTGAATGTACACGGACAGCCAAAGAATTTAGATTTGATCCAGAGAAAGTGTAACCATGCTGACATTCCGGCAACTTTCACAAGTTGTAACTTGGTTACAGCTTGTTTTGACAGGAACCGCGCTGTGCTTTGTCGCAATTAGTAAGAGGAAAAAACATTAAACTTCTTCTTCCCAAAAAATGAAAATGATTTGGCGGCACTATTTCGATCACTAAATCCTGGTGGCTCAAATCCAAAATAATGCCCGATCCCTCTTTTATCGTGTCCAAGTCGTTTTCTGCCAAAAAAAAATGTTAGAATCTTTCTAAAAAAATATGAGAGGAACACTGCGGTTCGGAAAATGCTTCGGAAAAACAAAAAGTGCCGGATGCAACTTTTGCCGTAGTAAAATTAAAAAGGAAGAAAAAAAACAAAAAGGACGCGCACACGCGCGGCCGTCTAAGAGATCGTGACCTATTCCGATCACTCATGGCGGGGAACTGCAACGGTGCAAAGTGTCGAGGAGTTCTCTGTGTGGCACCGTCGTGTAATAAGGCGTTCCCTTCTCTACGCATGTTTCTACTTATCTTGTCTGTTTGCTTCCATTCCTCTTTCTAATACTGCCACTTCCACTGTTCTAGCATTACTCTTATTCTTATTGCGTACTAACGTCTGAACTGAAACTGTTTGTCTTAGAAGGTATTAGTTAATGGCAAGGTTTAGTTTCGACCATATGTGCGCAAGGTTGTTGCCTATTGTTCGTAAGTGGCAGGATGTAACCAAAAGAATTTGTATACACTCGTCTTTTAGCACTAGAACGGTTCACATTGTAAATAGCAGCTACACTGTCGCTCAGGGTTTGTAACTCTGACATAAGTTTGGCTTAGAGAAATGGGAAAAATATGACTTTTTGTCAGACGCGCTCTTCTATAAACTGATTTTGCAAAAAAGCTTGCATCTATTAGAGGTGGCTAGCGTGCAAGCAGTAAGCGCATTCTGTGCGGGGGTTGGCATTGCTGCGTACCCTGCATTTTCCGAAGATCGAAAAAATGTGCTGGAACAACATGCTCTACCAATGTTCAAGCCATCTTCAATATCTTTTTTTTCATCTGTGCTATGTGTTCTGGAAGTGATTGTTATTGCTTAAGAATTTTCTAGAAATTGTTGGTCTTGCTCGTGCTGCGTCCATAAAGAATCTGGAGAGACAATCATGTGACCCAAGCTCGGATGGATGCACTGGTCGTAAAAAAACTTACTGTTGATGTGTGCTGGACACAGCAGCCATCGGTATTACCTAGTAATAATCGTTATCAATAACAGTAATAATAATAGTAGTAGTAGTAGTAGTAGGAGTAGGAGTAGGAGTAGGAGTAGGAGTAGTAGTAATCGTCGTAGTTGTAATGGTAGTAGTAATAATAGTAATAGTAGGAGTAGGAGTAGGAGTAATAGTAGTCGTCGTAGTTGTAATGGTAGTAGTAATAATAGTAATAATTGTCGTACTCTTACAAGTAATGGTGGTAGTAGTAGTAGTAGTAGTAGTAATAGTAATCCTAGTAGTAGTAGTAGTAGTAGCAGTTGTAGTAGTAGTAGTAGTAGTAGTACTAGTAGTACTAGTAGTACTAGTAGTACTAGTAGTACTAGTTGTACTAGTAGTACTAGTAGTACTAGTAGTACTAGTAGTACTAGTAGTACTAGTAGTAGTCTTAGTAGCAGTTCTCGTAGTAGTAGTAATCGTTGTAGTAATGGTCGACGCACTACGCTGCCTGACATTTCAACATTGACTGGAGAAGAGTGCTTCGCACCTCCTCGCCCCGGCTAGGGGCGCCTTCAAGTATGGGATTCTGTGGTAGGCCATTGTTTTATGAGTCTTGGTCCATTTACAGGTCCGACTTCCTGCGCGTCATTTGTATTTGCGTGGGTTCACGGAATCCTGCGCGGGTTCTGCGCGGGTTCCTTACAGATCCAAGAGGTAATGTTGTTATTTGGCTTGTGACTAATTAATCATTCAACGGATAGGAGATCGAAAGGCTCCATCTTCCGCTGCGTGCTAGTTATCGCCTAGCGACCATCGGAATTGATGCGCTTCGGCAAAACCAAGAAGTAATGTTGTTTGCGTCGCGCGGGTCCATGCAGATTTATACAGGTCTTTGCAAGTCCATCAAAAAAGCCTTTGCGAGTTCCATGCGGATTCCGGAAGAAGCGAGAGAGAGTTTCTAGACGAAAGAAGTCCAGTGTAGGACGTGTGTGGTAGTTGTTTGAAAACGTCAATTATTCGTCCATGCGGCCCTTTGTGTTGCGTGGGTCCACGCGAGTCCTACACGGGTCCCTTGCAGAATCAGAGGCGGTGTTGTTTGCGTGGCGCGGGTCTTCGCGGGTCCATTCCACATGGCGAGCAAGGCCGTCAGAAGGGGACGTGGCCCATTTGTGTGGCGCGGGCCACGCGGCTTCTGCGCGGGTTCCACGGGTCCCACGCGGGTCCCTCGCGCGTCTATCTTGCATTGTGCGGGTTCCACACTTTGGGGTTTTAAAATTCTATGAAGAAGAGAGGAGGTGCAGGAGGAAGCCCAGTTGGACGTGCGTAGGTATTGCTTTATAGCGTTGTCGTCCGGATTCTTCTCTAAATGGGGCGCTTTATGCAGGGTGGCTTAAAGGGAACATGTGGAGCTAGCAGTGATCTGTCGGCGTCGGAGACTTGTTCGCACGCGAGATGGCAAGCCAAGGGCATTGGAGGGGAAGGGAGCTGTAGCTGTATGTATCTTATTAAAATAATTGTGTGCAGAACTTTGCGCAGCTTTCAAAGCGTATTTTACGCACGGTGTAACGCGCCGAGGAAAGAGTGTTTTCTAGCTTCGTTTTTGATGGGAACTTTTGCGGGACGGTCTATGTTTCCCACGCTGTAGTCTCTTCAAGAAGCTTGCTCGCAAAGACTCCTTGCCAAGAGTCTTTGCAAGAAATTGCTTTTTGAAGAAAGTGCTGCCGGACGACCTTCTCGGATATCTGTTAATGCCGCCAATGACTCGCTCCGTCGTTTTGTCATCATCATCGTCAGGACCTGGCGCCTCCACGGCTGCTGTCAACTCGGTCGCGGATGGACCTGTGACAGGGTTTTTTTTGCTCGTCCGGGCCCTTCCCTTGATCCTGGGGTCAGTGACCTACGCAGCACATGTCACGACAAATGTGAGATGCACAAGACATTAATTAAGTTCCAAAAAGCTTAGAAAGATTGCGCAAGACACGAGCAATCAGCATCCCACCGGATGGAGCTGTGACAGGGAATGCCTTTCTGGAAACAGGATCAGGAGTAACATTCTTCCTTTTCACAGTGAATCTCTTTCTGTGCCGCTGGAGTGGTCGCGGTATTGTCTTTGCCGCTAGATGGCGGGACCATGCGTCAAGCTGCTAACAGGAAGTCGGATCCAACTCTTTCCATCTGCCCTTGAAGCTTTCATTCACTTCTATCAAAACATCATGAATTTCAACTTCAAGGCCTTCACTGCCTTCGACACCTCATACAAAATTGTAAACGCGGTGTTACGCAACAATTTGGACAACTCCTTAGGGTTCATCGTGAACACACGAGCAATCTTCTCGGAAGGTCCAGCCAAAAACGCAAGCCGTCCCGTGCATCGCTTTCAAAGCATCCGGACTGCCGGCAAGCAACCTGGGCGGGAGTCCATTCGCCTAGTGCTCCTGTCGTCCGTACACCGCCGTCGCGCCTGACTTCTTCCCAAGGTCCCTCCTGCGGAGGCCCTGAAGTTCCTGAGGTGGAGTCGGATCCAATACTGGCTCCCTGGGCATGAGGCCTGCCCCATAAACTTCATAAGGATTTTTAACGCAAGAATCTTTTCCCTTTTTCAAGCCTTCTAAAGGGAGCTGCAGGTGGGCTGGTAACCAGTCTGAGGGTGGCCTGCAGCTGGCAAGGCCAGCAGAAGGGCTGAAGGTGGGTGTACAAAGTGTACATAGAGGCTTCGGAATGCTGAGGGGTAGAAATGAGGCCACAAGGCCAGGGCTGTAGCTGCAGCGGCCAAACACCCCAAAGGGTTATTCTGGTGGTACTTTTGTTGTTCTGACGACGGAAGCTGTTTAGTGCATGTTTTTTGCCCGCTCGCTTGGAGGTGTTATTGTTAGAAGAAACGCTTGAATGAAGCTTTTTGGTGTAGGAAGCTGTCCTGAGGCTGTGAGAGTGTTAGAACTTTGCCTGAGCTGGGTAGGAAGCTTTGGAAGTGTGTAGGAGTGTGCTGCAAGTGAGCAGGAGAAGGACCTGTTTTGCTGCTTGAACGTTTTTGGAAACACACAGACCGTTTTTTGGCAGAGCTAAAGTTTTGGAGTAGGAACTGTTCTTGAAAAGCCACGTTTTATGCGAGTGTTTTTGCTTAAGAGTTTTGCCACGCAGGTGAGCTGCTCAGCTGCTCTGGCAGCCTTTTAACCCAGTGATAAGAAAGGGAAGCTCTGAAGATCTCGTAAAGAGACTTGAGTACTCTTAAGAAGTACGAGCTTACACTCCAAGGGTTTTGTGTTTAAAGCATCTGCTGCGCTACTTTTTCACAACGAGGGAGGCAACCCACAATCGAAACCGGACCCGTAAACAAAATCCGGAAAGAAAAACCAGAAAACAGCCAAACAAGCACGGTAACCAGAACCACCGAAAACCCCCAAAAAGAACCAAGGAAAGAACCCTAAAGCCTCCTCGCTTCTTGGCTAAGATAAAGAAGCGAAACAAGGTGAAACTTCGATCACTGGTGTGATGCCAACACTACGCTCATCAGAAAGGGGACTCAGGATACCCAGCGTCTCCACCTTCTGGAACTGCGCGCTAACTCAACCTGTATACACCTAAACTTCAGAGATCGCTCAGATGGGGCTACACGCGTGCTGAAAAGGCACCGCCTAGGCACACATCGGCAGGCGCACCAAGACCCCTTCGTCAACTTCCATCGGCGCAGCGGGCAGGCCGCCGACGCCCACGGAGGGGGGGCAGTCAGGCCCCAAGACTATGGCTACTTGTACAGGCGTCTGGACATTGTAACCGGCCTCTCACTTCATCTACGTCCATGCTAGCTTGTAGAAGACAATGTCAGCCATATCTAGGATGTGGAGGCGGTGAGAGGCCGGTTGCAGGCCATTCTGCAGGACATCCACACGCCTGTACAGGTGGCAATAGCTTTGGGGCCTGACGGCCCCACCTCCTCGGGCACTGGCAGTCAACCTATACAGTGGAGGGGTCTTTGTGTGATTGCCGATGCCATGCATTTATGCTGGTGGCTTTCAGCATGCGCTCTATCTCCGCTTGAGAGACCTCTGAAGGAGTAGGTGTATATAGATTGAGCTAGCATGCAGTTCCAGAAGGTGGAGACGCTGGTTATCCTGAGTCCCCTTTCTGAAGAGCGTAGTTAATTGCGAGTCTTCTTGCACCAAGGTGCCTTGTTTCACCCTGTTTCACTTTTTATGTATTTCAGTTATTTACGCGGTGAGGTGAGATTTGCAGTTTTTCTGTTTGGTGGGTTGGGTTGGGGTTTTGGTGTTTTGTGTTTTGTGGGGTTTGTTTTGGGGATCCGCCTCTTTCGCGTCTTTCACACTCTTTAGTTCTGCGTTCGCTATTGGCCACTCTCAGTTAGTAAGCGCGAGAACGCCGGCTGGCCTAGGCTAATTAGTCTTTTGACGGATAGGAGACCGAAAGGCTCTGAAATCCTTTGCATGCTTTTCGTGCCTACCGACCATCGGAATTGATGCATCAGCGAGGCTTTCCGTGCAACAAAAAAAGCGCCAAACAAGAGCTGAAGCCAAGAAAGGCTTTGTGCGCATGGATACCAGCGAACACTACTTACAAATGCTAAGCATGAATATGCGGTGGATGATATTGTTAGCTTTTGTAGGAATCAATAAGGTAGAAAGACCGTAAGGTCACCCGCATCTTGTGTCGTCGGACGCGAAGGCTCTGAAGTTCAGGAGGGACTTTTAGCTTCCGCGTGGAACCGTCCTGGTTTTAGTTTCAGGGCCAAACCCCAGGCCTAACACTGATGCCAAGGCGTTACCGCGTTAGATGTTGAACGATGAGCCTGTTATTCCCGATGAATGGGGTAAGAGTTCGAAGATCAAAGAGGTGTCGATGCAGAACCTCTTGTGGATAAAGCTCCTGTCGAAAGCAAAATCCCTTCGATTTGCCGCTTCTCTCCATCATGGAAGGAGGAAGCTCCGAGCGAGCCTATCCGTGCACGTGCAGTTCGCACGGACGCACCGAATAACGCTGAAGGTTCTGAAGGCAGCGTACGCCAGAGACGAAAGCCGTGCTGAACCAGAAGCGGAAAGCCGCCAAGTCTTGAGTCGTAAGGTGAGCCTTATGATATCACCGATGACCTTCCGCAGCAAATACGCGGCCAGATTTCTGAGGCGCGTAAGACTCAGTTGGGTGACTTTCTCAGGAAACAAGCCTCGAATCATTTGTGACTTCTCCAGTTTTGGGCTCAAGATCAGCTCAGAACAGCCCCGGATCACTTGTGACTTCTCCAGGGTTTTTAAGGTTATGGTTTTCAGAGTTAGGGTTTTGGATTTTTAGGGTTACAATTTAAAGTGTTTAGGGTAAGGGGGTTTAGGGTTAGGCTACAAGGTTTTTAGAGTTAGGGTTTAAGGCTTCAGAGTTAAGATTTCTGTTTTTAGGGTTAAGGTTTGAAGTTTAGGGTTAGAGTTTGGAACGTTTAGAGTTAGGGTTTGAAATTTTTTGAATTAGAGTTTAGGGTTTTCAGGATTAGAGTTGAACATTTTTAGGTTTGTGGGGTTGGGGTTTGTTGTTTTTTAGGGTGAGCGTCTAGGGTTTGTAGGGTCAGAGTTTTGGGTTGGGTTTGGGCTTAAGGTTTTTTAATGGCAGAAAACAACGACAGTTCTGCATTTCGCAGCCGGCGATGGACGCCCTATAAGGCGTTCATAGCTAACCGCGTTCCTACCGCTGAACAGATTGAGATTCAGTGCAGAGAAGAGTTTAAAAGCCTTCCCTGTATATTCAGCTATCACACGGCCTCTCCTTTCATTCAATGCAAAATCGATGAAAGTTGAGGGAAGGAACGGAAGAAATACCAAGATTCCAGGCTGCGATTCCTATCAAGGGGCAAGATCTAT
This sequence comes from Symbiodinium pilosum, assembly GCA_905231905.1. Classification (NCBI taxonomy): domain Eukaryota; class Dinophyceae; order Suessiales; family Symbiodiniaceae; genus Symbiodinium; species Symbiodinium pilosum. The sequence goes on along the minus strand of CAJNIZ010003036.1, from coordinate 41,262 downwards.
TTGACTTGCTTACTGAAAGACATGTTGCTCTTCCTATGAAGTGGGTAGACATTGTCCAGAATATTTACGACAACATAAACCAGATTTGGAGCCAGAATTCAAATCTCGGCGCGTAGGCTGTGGTAATTTCGAGCGGACTGACGCTTCCGCGTCAGAGCTGGAGACACACAGCATATAGTACCAGCTTTCGCTGTTTCGGAATGCGTACTTCCAGGCGCTTCCGATAGATCGTGTTGTTATTATTCTTTAGCCAGTGGAGGCCTTGCGGGTAGATCCGGAAGCCTTCTGCTGATCAGACTACCTGTCTATGGACTATGCGACTCTTGCCGTGGATTCTGTAAGAACGTGCGCCGCGATGCCAAAGATGTAGGCCTTAGCACAAGACGCATCCGAAAGGCTCTTGCTTCCGTTGCATGTTTTTTGTGCCTACCGACCATCGGAATTGATGCATCAGCGAGGTTTTCCGTGCAAAAAAAAGGCGCAAGACGCATCTTTCATGCCTTCTACTACCACAGGAGTATTGGACGAGTGGATCTCGTATTGACCAGTCATGTGGATGATTTCCTGTGGGCCTGTACCAACTCAGGACAGGCAGTTATGGACAAATTGTTTGCGCGCTTTGAGGTCAGGAAACGTGAGATTGGAAGATTCCGTTTCTGAGGTAAGGTTTCTGCGGTAAAGAATTTTCACTAGAAGGCAAGGGTGTGTTGATCGATGTCACAGACAACGCAACCAAAACTACTTATATCGACATCACCAAGAGTCGTAAGGGAGCAGAGCTTGTCAGCAGTGAGGAAGGACAACTGCGCTCCATTGTGTGTTCACTCGTGGATTTCACGTCAAGCCAGGCCGGACATACTTTACAGGGTGTCCCAGCTGCAGAGCAGCGTCAAGGGTGCTAAGTTTTCTACCTTAGGGGATGCCAATAATAAGATGGCCTTAGACAGCAAGGGCCTGAAGATCAAGTACCGTCGTTCCGGCAACCCAGACTTTTTGAAGCTAGGTGTCCTCACGGCTTCGGACGCCAGCTTCGCCGGAGAGACTCAGCTGAAGTTCCAGCGGGGCGCAGCAGCGCAGTCATTTTCTTTGCCCTGCTGAGCAGTTGATCGATCCAGACAACTGCCCCTATGACGTCATGCTTGTCTCGTACAGCTGTACGACAATCAAGACGGTATGTCGAGCAACCCTTCAGGCAGAGACTCAGGCTCTCCAGAACGCCCAAGAGGCTGTCTTGCGGAAATGTACGGATACCTGACCTCGGATCCGGACTGGTACGACGCAGCAAGGAAGCATGTTCCACATATCATGCTATCCGATTGTCGGAGCCTCGTGGACGATCTTAACGTAGAGGTCCCAGCCAAGGTGGAAGACAAACGCCTGCAGATAGAGATCAATCCTCTACGCCAAGCAATCTTCCTCGATGATGGTACGGCGACTCATTATCCAGCAGGAGGTGATTGTGCTGATTGGTGCGACACTGCCACTCAGGCCACAGATTGCTTTACTAAATCCATGAAGCCGGACTTCCTTTTGAAGATCCTTAACTCGTGCTCCTATGAGATCAGTAGAGCTAAGCTGTAAGCACTCTGTGTGTGTGTGTGTGTGACCTGAGGGCGTGCGTATGACCATTTATGGCATACATCTGCAGCTTAATTCGTGCATATTTGTATTTAGTGGGCTGGAATGCCAGAGCCCAAGTCGCCCTGGCTGTTTGCTTGGAGAAGATAGCTATGCGTGTCTTCTACCAAGTAGTTTTGTAGATCTAGACTAGAGCCCAAACAGATTAGAGAACAGGTTGAGTGTGAATATATCCCTGATGTCAGTGTAGCTAACGTAGAAGATCAGTTTGTACAGTATTGAGCATGGCTATTGCAGGCACATTGAGTTAAACCCAAAAGTGCTTCGCAGTGATCCGTAACTATCCTTATTATTACGGATACCTGCCCTTCTTAGGTCAGCCCAAGCCCGCTGAGCTTGGTTCTTTCAGCCTTTTTTACAAAGCCAAAACCTGAGCTTGGCCCAAAAGCCTATTCTGGTTCAAGTCTTACCAGTTTCAACAGGAGGCCGAACGGTTAGGCTTGTGAGCTTGAGGCCCTCCAGCCTTCAAACCGCTTGCAACTTTACATTCAGACTAACCCAAAAAAAACGTTTCCTGCAACTTGTTGTGGTAGGCTTGGACAAGAGCAGCGCAACCACGCAGAACAAACGAAGTCTTAACCCCCAAGCCCAGTGCCCCTACCATCAACCCTAAATCGTAAGCTTTAAGCCTGTATCCCAAGTTCTAACCCCATAAGCCACCTGTGAACTTCAAATTCCACCAGCTTCTGGCTCAAGCCACCTGGAACTTCCCGCGGCGAGATTTTGTGTCCCGCCGCTGCTTGGCCTTTAATCCGCTCCCTGTAATGTTTAAGGTTCCGGGTATAGGGTTCAGGGTTTGGGGTTCGTGGTTGGGGATCAGGATTAAGGTTTAGGGCTTAGCTTATAAAAGGGTATGTACGGGAATAAGAAAGAAATGGAAATCACTGTGTCATTCAAAGTTCATGGATTCGGGCCGACAAAATTCCAAAATGACCTGTTCCGCTTATTAACTACCCCTTACAAATACTGGTATTCTATTGGAGTATTCATTCTTAGGGTGGTAGGGGGTAACTATAAAAGGGAGGGCATATGTAGGATCCGTTGAACAAACAAGGGTCCTCAGTTCCTGACCTGGGGTCCAAATGCTAAAGTTGTCCATGGTCTGGACTTTGGATTTTGAGGCCGAGGAAGCTACAGCCATGGAGCGGGAACCACTCACCTCCTCGGAGGAGGACTGTGGTTTTTTGGGCTTCGTGTAAGGAACGATATGTCTAAACTGCTTTTGTTAGTGGGATTATTGTCCATCATTGGTTTTGTAAGTTGCCGTAAACTTGAAGGTTTTGGGTTTGCGGTGTTTGGCATAGGGAAAGGTTCAGGATTCCAGAGTTGTAGGGTTTACGGTTTTAGGGTTGCAGGGTTTAGGGATTCCGTGTTTACAGTTGTGGGGCATAAGCTTGACGGTTGCAGGGCTCAACTCGTCGAACATGTATCCATGTTTTTCTTGCTGACTGTTTACAAATTGTTTAAGAAGTTTGATCAATGTACTCATGATGAGGCCGCCTGAGGGGACATGGCCAAATTCATTTCATAGCGTTTCCGGTTTGCTTCGGGTTTAAGTTTGGGTATCCGTGTACCCTTTAAGCTAAGTTCAAGGTTCAGGCTTTGAGACTTATGTATCGTTGGGGGTTGCGACCCTCAACCCTGATCCACATACTGAAGAGCAACAAACTTTATCATTGTCATTATTATTCCTCAATGCCCAAACTGTGAACCCCAAATCTCAAGCACGGAACCCCGCACTGGACAAGACACCCCTGAATGTTCCAATAATCAAAAGCTAGGTATCCCGTCGTCGGAGGAAATCCAGCAGTCTCCCTGAACCATAAATCCTATAGGATTCACAACAATCCGTGCCAGGCTTTACCAACACAATTTCTGCAGAATACTATGTTCAAACTATATGCGAGGTTCAAAAATCGGAGGCACGTGACAAGCCCAAAGCATATTTAAGGGTGATAATGCGATGTAGGGGGACTGTATGACGGATTTTACATGGATCAATTTGAGAAATACCAACTTTTTTCTTTTGACGTAAACTTCTGATCGTGTTAAAGGCTGAGGCTAAAAGGGTAAGCTGCATGAATCTAAACGTTAGCAGTTGAGGCTGTGGAATTCCGTTTACCTGAGCTACTGTGAATATTAGCTTTATTAAGGTGGCCATAGGGGTCCCTTTTATATTTTAGTGGGGTTGCTAGTATAGTCCCTACTAAGGAACTCATATCCATCAAATTATGTAGGAGTATTGCCTATAGCTCACATAGCAAAAGGTACGCATTAATCACTTCACCCTACCCCAAGAACCAATATTCCCCTACATATGACGGTGCCTCGTTGCGGGGCTTGATTTTTCGTGAGCGGAGTTTCCAAGCAACACCCCCTAAACCCTTTAGCAGGCAACTGGTATTCCACTTGCAGGTCGAGATCCTTAAACCCTAATTCTTTGGGCGGGGCCCTATCATCTCGAGATACCTAGGCTCTGAGTCCTGGAGTTCCTTTATACCTGGTATATAGCCTAAACACGCTTGAGTGGCCCCAGAATTGATTTGAGGGTTTAGGGTTCAGGGGTTTAGGGATATTGAAGGCCCACACATCCAACGTTAAACCCCAAACCCTAAAACCTAAGCCCTAAACCCTAAACCATGTTGGATTTTCAAAAGATCCCAAACATTGAGCAATTGCCCACTCCATCCCCGACCTTACGCAAGAGCCAGTAAGCCATCGCAGGTTGTAGCATGGTTTGAGGTTTAGGATTTAGGGACAGATGCCTTATGCAGGATTGAATGTGTAGGGTGAAGGATTTTGCGCTTATGGTGCAGGATTTGGGGTTTAGGCTTAAGGATTGGAATTATGAGTTCAGGGCTTGCAATTTAAGGCTGGCATTTGCTGTTTGTTTTTGGCTTTGATGTCCGAAAATCATGCATCGAGTTGGCAACTTAAAGTTTTGGGAACTGATGAGGGTTAATAACATGTCTTGCAACTTGCAAACACGAGGAGATGGATTACAAAAGCCAGTATATAGCTTTCATTGGGCTTAGGTATAATACCGACATGACTGTCAAGAAAAGAGGTCCGCCACAGACTTTCAAGGCTTTTTCGGGATTTCTAGTCTCTCCTAACCGCTGGACCCTAAACCCTAAAAACTTGGAGCACTTATGGTGCGGCCTCATGCCCGAAGCAACAAGTCGTAGACCCTGCGCCTTCCACCTTCCACCCAATCCCTTCCAAATCCCCATATGATCCCATAGAATCCCAATTACCCTGTAGGATCTCTATGCCTTCCCCATTATACCCTATACCCTAAGCCCTAAACCCTTAAATCCTAAACCCTAAGCCAGTCTAGGAGGAGACGTCGGAGGGGTCTGAACCAGAGCAGCCACCACCTCAGTACCGACAAAGGGTTAGGGTGACATTAGGGTTATATTAGGGTTATATTAGGGTTATACTGGCGTTATATTGGGATAATGGAAAAGAAAATGGAAACTATTGTAGTGGGATTATATAGATTTTAGGATTTAGGGTTAAAGGTTTGGGATGTAGGGTTTAGGGTTGGAGGTGGTATATAGCAAAGAGGCACCATGGGCCAAATAATTACCCATGTATGGTACTAGGCTCCTTATGTATCTATGGTAGAGGGTACCTCAAATAGACTTCAAAGTCATATTGGCAATTTTTCGGCTCCTACATTGCAAAAGTCCGCAAGACCATTCTCTTGTTGTAGATCTGTATAAGAGGGATATACCTGCGCCTTGCTTACGAAAAGCACTGCCCATGTAGACCGGTCTCACGCCCCTTGGAAGGAGCGCAATGCAAAGCCCCTGAACCTTGTTGAGTCCTATAACACCAATATAACCCCAATCTAACCCCAATACTACACTAGTATAACCCCAACATAGCCCCAATATTCCCCCAATATAACCCCAATACTACTCCAATATGATCCAATATTATCCCCCAATAGATATTCCCAAGCATTAAGTCACCGTGTTTTGATGGGAGACCATGGATGAGTTCATTCAGGCTGCTAGCCTGCCACAAGAACTATTGTTACTATTGGTACTATTACGATTATATTACAATACTTATTATTGTTTTGATGATGATTCTTTTTATTGTGTATGAATAGTACTATGCGTACTATTGATGTTATCAGTACTTTGGATTTTTATTCGTGCTTCTAAAGTTGAATGTAATCATGGGCAATTTCTGACAACATAAAGCAGCATTGCCGGGTCGATTTCTCACAGTACGGAAGGACCCGCATGGCTCTCAAGGGTGTATGAGGACGATACAAGGACCATGTGACTCGGGGGTTTGCCCTGAAGCAGCTTGTCAGGGCAAGGGTGACTCGAGGCTATATTCCAGGCGGCCGGAGGCATGATCCCTAGGGCTTAGGGCTTTGGGTTTAGCGTCTCGGGTGTAGGGCTCCTTAACATTCAGCCCCTAAACGCCTACACCGCAAGCGCAAATCCCTGGACACAGCCCGCGCTCAGGAAGAGCTTCATCTAGAGCAAATGCCCTAAACCCTAAACCCTAAACCCCAGGAAGAGCTTCATCCAGAGCAACATGGGGATGTTCAGGAGGCCGCGACCAATGTTTTCCCTCTCAGGTTTAGGGTTTAGGAGGAAGGTTTCTCCAGATAACCCTGTCAGTGGTGGGTGGCTGAAATTTGAGACACTTGCATGGGGTAGAGTTGCTTCATTAATGCTTGTTGGAATACTGCTGAGTGTGAATACTTCCCTCTCCTTAATCATAACCCCCCACGCCCTGATGATAAAGACATCCCCTACTGTATATCGGTATTGCATTGAGGGTATTCATTGTTGAGAGCTACGAGGTTTATCTTTAGGGAGAGCTGGTTGGAAGGGGTGTCAGGTTGCAGACAGGGCTCGGGAACCCGGGAACCTTGCCTTTTTTGGGGTTCTCTCACGCCCTTCCGGCTCCATGTTCAGTTACCCCTTCGCAAAGTGTGAAATTCAACCGCCCCCCGCATGTTACACTGGCTTAGAGTGTCTTTCGGAGCATATTGACAGAGCTTAGTTTCAGCGGATGGGGAGTAGTTGGTTCATTCCCCTGACAATTCCATGTCCCTTGGTTGTTTCTGGGGGCCTTCCATTTGAGAACCCCCTTAATCGTTTCGCAGAGGATGTTTATACCATTGCTACAGCGTCGGACACCGTTCAGGGTTCAGAGTCTAGGGTTTCGACTTTGAGGAAAGCCGCAACTGATGCCATGTTCATGACAGCAAAGGATTCCTCTTCAATTGGATTCTATGTAGAAAGTGGCCAGGGGCCCCGTTGAATCCCAGCTCTGCTTACCACCGTCGAACCATGTCAAGTAGTAAGCCCGGTCCAAAACATGAATTCTGAACCTGAGACCCTACGCCCAAATCTCTAGAAGCTCTACTCCAAGTGAAAGAGGCTTTTATTCATCATAACCCGCTGGTGCCAGGAATCCGCAGCTTTGGAAGGCAAGGGCTGAGAGTTTGCGATTTGCAGTTTCAGCGGTTTAGGGTTTAAGTTAGGGTTCAGAGTTTAGGGTTTAGGGTTCAGAGTTTAGGGTTTGGGGTTCAGGGTTTATGGTTTACGGATTTCAGGGTTTGGGGTTTCAAGGTCTGATGGCTTTGGGGTTTGGGGGTCTTGGGTCTAGCCTCCGACAAGTCTTAAGGACTGCTTTATAAATGGTTTAGGAATGTCCGCGACCGCCCCACTCAGCAACTGTTGGATGACATATATAAGATATGTGTAATATGAGTACGTAAAGACCTTAATGTCATCCACCAGTATAGATTTTGCTACTGTGTGCGGGCAGGACCTAAGCCCCAAACCCTAAACCCTAAACCCTAAACCCTTAAACCCTAAACCCTAAACCCTAAACCCTAAACTCACTTAACCCTAAACCCCCCCAGCCTGGCAGGTCCTGCTGCTTGCAGGACTTCAGCAAGCGGGTCCCAGCCCGGAGCTTGCGTGATGGACTGGTCAGATTGGGACACGGTTTAGGGTTTCAGGTCTTAGGGCCTGGGGTTTAGGATTTCAGTTTCAGCTTATGGAGATACAGTATAGGGTTTGGGGTTTCATTTTAGGGTTTAAGGTTCTGGGTTGTAGGGTGGAGGGCTTCGGATTTTGTGTTGCTGGATATTCGGTATTTGATGTAGAGTTCTTGATCTGTTTGTTTGGTGTATCGAGGGTTCCTTAGGCAGTTTTGTGTGTGCATAGATTTCGTGTCTGATGTCGGGGACCGCGAATTAAAGTCCCACCATAAAGGGTTCCTTCAAGGGTTCAGCATTGCCCAGAAAACGAACGGCCGATATTTTGGGAGTCCCAATAATGGTGATGCGCGCATATTGGGGTTTTAGCCGGGGTCCCCTAAGGACGGGAGGGCCCCAAACCCAAAGACTTTATAGACACACTAGATTACAGAGGCCGAGGGCATATGATTCCTTGCATGTCAATTCCAGAGCACACAAACAATCCCATGAAGAGCCCATAGCCTTAACATCCATCAGAGTTTAGGGCTTAGGCTTTTGGGTTTAAGGTCGAACCCCTATCCAGCACTGTGAGCTGCAAAATCGTTTGGTTTTGTAACAGGCACCAGCCAAGGGAAGATCCCTAGACCCTGAAACCTCAATCCATCATCTAAGGTTGAAACTATGAGCCCTAAGTATGGGCCCTTAACCCTAGAATCCTTACATACCTACTATATACCCTACATGTACCCTTCAGGATCCCTAAAAAGGCCCAAGGGCCCATATTAGGGGCCCATACTTCTAAGCTTAGACTTCACCTGAGGCCTTGAGTTGCTTAAGCATTTCTGGAGACGTGGAGGAGCTTACTGGGGTTTAGTAGGGAATATGGAGATATTTTTCCCATGTAACCCCCCATATAATATGGTCCCATGTTCCCTACTTAACCCCCCCAGTAAGGAAGGGAACAGGTTTGTACGGTTCTACCAACCCGCAAAGCTTCTGGGCCGCCAAAGCTGCAAAATTGAGGGGTTGAGGCTCATCATATGCTGGGTAGTAGGGTTTAGGGCTTAGGGTACATAATAATTCTATTAACAGTAATAATAATAGTAATAATAATAATAATGATAATGGTTATATGGGGGATAATGGAAAAGAAAATGGAAACTACTATATTCAGGCTTAAGCCCCAAACCCTAAACCCTTAGAAATCGCTGTAGATGTTCAGAGCTCTGCAGGTGCGGATATATGCTGAAAGTATCATGGTTGTATGCATAGCATCTGGTGTGTCTAGGAGAAGCCAGCACAGTGTCGTATGACTAGTTAATGCCATAGGAATACCTTGGTCCCATCTGCAAAATAGGATGATATCCTCCTTTCGAGTAGAGTTGCTTGGTTCAATCACCTATGGAGCGCTCTTGCGCCCCCAGCTTCGGCTGAAAGATTGGGGGAGACATACTTGTATATGCTTCTATCACTCACGCATCCAAAGCAGTGCCTTCATCAAAAGGGGCCGTAGTATACCCCCAACATATTGTAATCCCGTTTACCGGGGCTCCCAAAAAGGATCCATGTTCTCGAGAAGGTCGTTGACCTGGCTTCTTTTCAAGTTTCAGTTTACCCTAAACCCTAAGCCCTAAAACAGCTTTGTATATCCCCCTTATATCCCCCTTTAAAGGTACCCCTATATCCACCTTTAAAGGTACCCCCTCTATCACCCTTTAAAGGTACCCCCTATATCCCCCTTTAAAGGTACCCCCTGGTGACGTTTTAATTTAGCTCAGATCTGGCGAACACCTTCGTTCTCAGCGACATGAAGACGAACTTCTGGGGCGTCCACATGTTCACTTCTCAGCTTCCCAGGGGTTAGGGATTAGGGTTTAGGGTTTAGGGTTTAGGGCTATATTGGGGTCATATTGGGATAATGGAAAATAAAATGGAAACTACTATATTGTTCTCAGCTTCCCAGACCCCCAAAAGGATCTAAAAATTAGATCCTCTAGAACCATGGGGGGAATGACATAAGGATTATATAGGGGTTAAAATGGGTCTATATAGGGGATCTTATTTTTAGATGCTCCCAGGGGTCTGGTTTGTACTTGACTCCTGGAACTCTAAAGGTTTAGGGTTCAGGGTTCAGGGTTTAGGGTTTAGGGTTTTGGGGATCCAAAAAATGGAACCCCCCAAATATGGACCCGTTACTACATTGGGGAAACTAGGGGATTATTAGGGGGTTCCATTTTTTGGATCCTTTAGGGGCTCTGGGTTGTACTTGACTCCTGGAACCTTAAAGCCAGAACGCGATACTTTGGGTTGTTCGTTTAACTTCTGAGATAATAGATCCACAAGCTCCCTTTTTCTGAAAGGCTCTCCCCCTCTTTGTGTGCCAGTTGTGACCCTTGTGCAAGGTAAGCAACTGTGTGAAATCTGCCAGCTGTGCCGACAGCTGTTTAGGATGTGAAAGGGGTATTTGGGAGGGACTCGTCCTGTGCAGCTTTGTCATGGAAGAAATTCTTTTCTTCCCCGGTATGTTCTCTGCTCTTGATAAAGATGATAATGCGAAATCAGCAAGTGAAACAGCAAGCCAAACGTCGTGGCACGTCGAACTTCTTCGTCTTGGCTGAACATTAGCCAAGTCAGCCTGAAAGGCAGAAGCCTACCCCTAAACTTTAACCTTGAAAAAAAAGCACAACATCAAGCACGTGTTTTGGCCCTGTGCCCTTGGCCGCCTTATCAACTGGCTGGAACTGTCAGGCATGTTGAAAGATACTGCAGCATTCACAGCAAGCAGATTGACATCCTGCCCTGCACATGATGCATGTGGACATGTGCTAGAAGCCTTAGTGTGGAAAAGACAGCCAGGTCAACAATATCAACAATCCTGAAACAGGCTCACTTACTTGGAGGGCTCTCTGTGCGCGCAGTCTGCCGAAGCAGGCGTTTTTTTGTGGGTTTTGAGATTTAGGCTGGTTCCAACTTCGCAGGTTCATTTGGATCATGGTGCGGAGGCCTCCAAACCACAAACTGTGAAGCCCCATTCTTGAAATCTGATGCCCTAGACTCCTGAACCCTGAATACAAAACTCTGCCCCCTAACCCAAGCCCTAAACCCTAAATTTGACATGGAGGTTTCCGCTCACACTCTTCCTTAGTCCGATAACCCTTGAAGGGGACCCCTAAGTCAAAAAAGGTCGGAGTACAATTCTTTGGCGGGAATCTTCATCGGCCTCGTGGCGGTCGTCTGCGGGGGTCCGTACGGAAGGTGGGCACTGTAGGCTACCTAAAGGGGTACATAGAGTTGAAGGTTTAGGTTGTAGGGTCTAAGCTCCTTATAAAAGGCGCGTATATCGGGGATTACATAGTAGAGTTATTAAGGGAGATACCCAGATTTTAGACTGTGGTTCCGGTAGGATTTCTGCAAAATGCTAATGTTATCTGTAAGAGCACATGAGAGGAGGCTATATGTCATAGTTTTTTGTCCATAGACCTCTACATAATTTCAGTTTCCACTTCGTTCTCCAGTTGCTTTTCCATTTGATTCTCCGTTATTGGCATAACATATTTGGCTCTCTGGATTTGCATGCTCTCAGCAGGATCCCCAATGTAGAAGCCCGAATAGTTACCCATATTACTTACTGGTTCCGAATTAGGGGTTAGAAGGCATGTGCCCTGCCATGCTCAGAGCACGCTCGAGCTGCGTTCAATTCAAATTTCCAGTTGACTCTTGGCTATTGAAAGCTCAAGGGCTCCACCCTCAAACCTAGACCCTGATACTACACCCTCATCCCGTCCTAGGTTCCCACTTAATTTGGGGTTTTCTGCCATTTTGGTGGGTTCCCATAATAAGGACTAGAGTATACGGGGTATATTTAGGGGTCCCACTATTTTGGGAAACTACTATTTAAGGATGTTGTGGGATAATTATAGCTAACTAGGGCTAATTCAGGTGGACCCTAGGCAGGTGGTAGTGTTGGGCGGTGCAATAGGGGGGACCCATGATTGAGGATCTGGAGTATAAGGGTTGAGGGATGAGTTCTTCCCACCTCAGATGTAGAATGCGGGGTAGCAGGGCGGGTATCATATCCGGAAACCGCAAGCCCTAAAGAAGCCCAAGACCCCAAAGCCTGCCTGAATCCATGGAAGCTTAAGGCCAACGTCGCCCGGAAGCCTGAACCTTGAAAAGCAGAAGTTGCAGGTTTGGTGATGCTGTGGATCGTCGTGCCAAGGGCTTAGCCACCACGACGGTTGAAGCAAAGCAAGATTTAGGACACGCAGTAAAAATATCAATACGCTCCCTAGGCAAGCACGGGCATGGCTGTTGAAGGCTGCGGGGTCCCGATTGATTCGAGAGGTCCAGGCCAAAATGGAGACATGCTAGTTACATGCAGGCCAAATCTCTTTTCACATGTATAAAGATTACCTTCAGCCCTAGACAAACCTGTTCACCTTAAACTGATTCATTACATGCCCGCTGAGATTGCAGATTACGGTCAGGCTAGCTGGGTTGTTGATGAGTACAGTAATATGTTAGTTTTGATGTGTGTGTACCTGAACCCAATATAGGAGAATCATGGTGGTTTTTCAAGGTACCTCTGTAATCTTCAGTTCGATATTTTTCAAAATCATCTCTGCATGAACACTAAAACGGACCATCATAATCTCCGTAAGCCCTATAGACCCAACACCCCCAAAAAACTTCTTCGGTCTCAGGCAGCAAAGCAGTACTTGTACAATCCCAATTAAGGACCAAATTCTGCTTGACAATTCCTCAAACCCCAAACCCTAAACGCTATATAAACCATATTAAACCATAGTAGATTCCATTTTCTTTTCCATTATCCCTAGATAACCCCACTAACCCATCTCAGAACAAGGTCCGCAGGTTCAACTCCTTAGGGTCTCTGAGGGTAGCCCTGTTTGGAGAAAACTCCATGTGCGTAGTACTTTGTTTGGGGGATACTATGGTACCCAATATACAGTAAGATCTATCCTCCTTTTGGGGTATAGTATAGTATATAAGGAATATATTGAATAAGGAATGTAATCTTACTAGGTTCAACCACCAAAAAAACGTTACTCATGTTAGCTCAGGAGAGCATAGTGAGGCGTCGTGTTACGAAACCCCTTCCCCTAATCACAGCGGCCCGGGTTCAAGATATGTAAAGTGTAGTCTAAACTCCTTAATGTGGGGCTATTTCGGGGAGTAAATAGGGGACTACCATAGGGGTTCTGAAGGGGGATACTAGGAGCTTAGACTATGGCTCATGTAAAGTGGTACTAAAATGGGCATCTTTCGCTAGGGGCATCCGGGAGTTTGTTGCATGAAGGGAAAGGATTAAGGGAAGGGTGTTGACGCTAGATTCAGTGAAGACCTGTGACTTTGCTTTTTCGGTTGTGGGTTTAAGGCTTAAGATCTAGGGCTTGTGGTGAAGGGTCCAGGGCCCTAGACTTTAAACCTTAAACCTTATGGATATAGGTGCCAAAGTATGTGATCACGCCTTGCGCAGGCAGGAATCTGGTGATCCCTCACTTCATACCGTGCCCTGGAGCTCTGAATTCTGCCCAAACCCTAAACCCTGAATCCTAAGCCCTAAACCCGAAACCTCAAATCCTCAACCGTCTCCGGGGGTTTAGGGTTGCTGCTGCGGTAAGGTTTGCGCTGCCAGAGCCAAATCGGAAACTCAGATTTGAAGCCCTAAGATGGGAGCTGCCCAAAATTAAGGGTACCTTGAACGGGTGTATCATAGGGTTTATTTAGGGATATGCTGGGGTATTTGTAGGTATATTATAGAGATGCAGAGGGATTATAGGGTTTCCCAAAATTGTGGGGTCTTGTTATGGGGGGTCGCTTGAATAAGGGTCATTTTATTTTGGGGTCTATAGTACGTTCCCTCACTTATGGAACGTACCAAGGCTTTAAATCCTCAACCCCAACCTGCGTGCATCGTTGCCCAAGAAAAGCGCATCGTGTTTCCCCGCATGCCCATGGCCTTCCGACTTAAGCGCGAAGATGCAAACTATTTGACATTGAAAGCCCGAACCTCCCAACCCCAAACCCTAAATCCTAAACCCTAAACCCTAAACCCTCAACTGAAGCCCCAAGCCCTCAAGACAACGCAAAAACCCAAACTGCTCCAAGCCCAAACTTTTATCCCCCTTCCTCGGTATGGCCAGAGGTTGCAGTTGGGATTTTTGGCTTCGGCACCTTTCTGCAAGGATGGTGGGAGCCCCGTAGGGATTTGGGGCTTGGGGGTCCGGCTTTAAATGTTGGATCTTAGCAGCCTCGGCGGTTTTAGGGTAGGTGTTCTCGCTCTAAACCCTAAACCCTAAGCCCTAAACCCCAAACCCTAAGCCCTAAACGATCCCTGGCCTGAAGCAGTAGAACCCCAGCAGAATGTATTCCCTCAAGCAAGCACGGAACTCCATCATATAGGTATTTCTCAAAATTATCCCTGTAAGGTCCTTGATAACCTCCATAATGCCTTTATCATTTTCATAAATCCGAAGGGTCCTTAAGGCCCCCTCATATTTGGCCTAGTTGGAGAATTTTTTGAAACTTTTCATATGGTTTTTTCAGTGTCGCCCTGGCAAGTTTGGGGTGAATTTCCGAATCGCTGGGCTTCATAAGCATGGCCTGGTCTGGGAGTTTTGCGGGGCATCTTTGTTTCATGGGCCCTTCTTAATCTGGGAATGTCCGCATAAATTCCTGGTTGAAGCTCAGAGAAGAATCCCAGACAAGAACCCCGCATAATCCTTTGGGGTCCTGGGGGCACCCCTTTTGAGAAACTCGCATTCATATACCATCAAAAAAGAGTGCCCCCAACCCCCACCCCTCTCCACGAGGAACTTTCAGTGCTTGGCCTTAGCCCAAACCCCGCAAGCCAATCCCGGACATTTTGACCCAATGTATCATTGTATGGCTCACCCAACAGGAGCTCAAACCATCACTGTTTGGTAGTGTCCGTAAATAGGGAGACTCCAATTTTTACCACAATACCATAACTTAGGAGAACTCCCACCCTGTAATAGTGGTATAATAGGAATATAAGAGGACCCTAATATAGTCCTTATTATCCCTTATAGCCGCTATTACAGGGTGGGGGGTTCACCTAAGCTATAACTCTGGTGACCGGGATCCCCAATTCAAGAATGTGCCCTTCATTTTAGGGAACCTCCATGTACCTGAAATCCGAAATCTTTAAACCCTAACCCCTAATCCCTTACAC